>JAGFPH010000017.1:958072-1022356 GCA_018207615.1 Philaenus spumarius
TGACGTCGGGAGCATGCTCCGAGTGCCACGTGGTGTTGCAATGCACTTGCTCCCTCTTTGTGCGGTAGTCCCATTTAATCGCATATAAAAGTTGTGGTCTGACAAAAACCAAGGAGCAAAATGTTTCATTGCTGCTGCTCCTTCCTGTGTGCGGTCAAGCCTTATTGGATTTGTTACCCAAAACAGTCTTTTTTGGCAGTTGTCTTTTAAAACGTACATTGAACACTCTCCTGTTTTTCGCCTATGTATATTTAGTTGTCGCAGGTTATTTTGTAGGCGGCTGTTTGATTTTCCAATCGACTTGGGGGCGGAGTAATTTTTTAGGGTTGTTATTGGTGTGGAAGACTATTGTTTTATTCATTTTTTTTTAATGTGGAGGAAATTACCTTGGGAAAAATGCTGCCGTATTCTGTTGACACATAGATCGACTTAGCTTTCTCTTTCGGAGGTCATTTTTGCGTTTTGAGAGTAGCTCGTCACTTGTATGTAGTGGCTTTGGGCCCGTTTTTTGTGGTTTCATTCATCCTGGTAAGAATATGGATCGTTCTGTTGTAAGATCTACCATTTTTGAGATGGGAGGAATCACAAGAAAGAATTAACTACGAAAAGTAACTGATGTGGTCACTAAAATTGTTGCTGGGATAGATTTTGTACTCTAAACAAAATACAATAATATTTTTTGGTCCAGCTCATTAAAAAAAAAAACATGTGCTTCCCTAATGTAACTTAAGGGGGAGGATACCCTTGTGCGCCATATTGAATCTGATTCCCATAAGAGCAATGCTACAGAATAACTAATTTTTTCCGTTAATTCATGGAATAAATTAAAAAATTTGGTTTAATTTTGAAGTACTGTCATATGTGGATGTTGATTGCCAAATATGTTTTCAAAAACCGTTGTATTGTTTTCATAAACGTATGATACAAATAGTAAATTTTATTAATTTTTTACTTGGTTGCAAAAATAGATATTGTAAAAAACCTTAGCAACAACACCCACAATCTATTTTACTTTAAGAAAAAAAATACAGCTTTTGTTTTTTGATTATTATAACACAAAAATGTGCTTAAAAGTGCAGGTATGTTGGTGCCTAGACAACTGAAATAGGCCAACTTTGCTGTTTTGAATTTAGGGACCCGAACGTTAATCTAAAATTGTTCATTCAGATTAGTTGTTACCGTTTATATTTATTTTCCCATTTTGAAGGAATATGTTCACAAAATTTGAATTCTTCAATCTGGGTGTGATCCGTTTCTTCGCTTAGTTTCACTGGTTATAGACCTTTCCCTGTTGCCTACTAATTATTTTTTTAATTTCTACAATCAGTTTATAATAACAAAGGTGGACTTACTACGCCCATTCGTTTGCTCCAACTTGTTTCCAAAAATTAATCAAGGATCCTAAAAAGAAATGCTAGGGTAGAATTCAATTCAAACCTTTTAATAGGTGTGTAGATTTTATTTGTTTTATTTTCTTCAATTTGGAACTATACAGCTAGAGAGAATAAATCACAGCTGAACTTAAAAAATAATATAAAACACACATAAATACACGAAACTAAAACATACAAACACTCATACAAAACTATAAAAACAATCGATTTGGCTTGTCACAAAGTATGATAGTATGAAATGTGAAAAAATAATGCTTAAATTTTACGCATCTGTGACGAAAACATTAACTAAATTGTTAAAATGAGTTTTACTAACGTACATTACTGTTATTAAACATATCCTTACACTGTTACGAATGAAAATAACAATAAACAAAGTCAGTCTCGAGTTAACCTAATATCTAACCAATAGACAACTTCTTAACTACCTTAAGATGAGGATGAGATGATTGTGACTTCCAAAAGGAACAAATAACGGGTAACTGGGTAGGCTATAGCCTAGGCCTACATCTAAAGGCGATAAATATAGCAAGGTTTAAGTAGCGATGGGAAAAACAAATCAACAATATCAACTATGATAAAAGCTCCGTCACTGAGATAAAGGTGAAAACGTGTTAATTGAGATGTGTTAAGAAAGTGTGTTTAAGCAAACTTAAAAATAAAACAAAAAAGTACGCAGTTAAATCCCACGACTTGTTGGTCACTCTGTGTTTTTACAAATACTGATTTATTGATTTAACCCCAGATCGTTAATATTTTGCACTGAATACTAATGCACATTTTTTTTATTTGTACTGACATTTTATTTACGGTTAACCTCTTTTCTCATACACCTCTTGTTTTGTGCTAAATAATCAGTTTTTAATAAAATGTGCTCGTTTGTTATTTGACACTTGTAATTACTTACAAAATGTTGTTTAATTTAATCATTTTGCTTACATCTAATAATTTAGTTTTAAATTTAACCACACCAATGTGACCGGATAGGACTCAATCTGATAATGACGGTACTGACGAAACTGGTAATCCAATGGATTTTTTAGGATTGTTTGGAGGATGACATAAGGTAATTAAACGAGCTTTTACTTAGCTTCAAGTAAAACTGATGAGTAACAGTAGGCGAGACATGTTACTGATACCCTTTTTTCGTGATAAGACGGTCGTGGGAACCCTACTGCTGCCGTAAATAGACCGGGTCAAAAAGACCGATCTTTGTCGTTGTTTGGGTTATTTATCACTATCTTCAACTGGTCGTGGGAACCCTACTGCTGCCGTAAATAGACCGGGTCGAAAAGACCACTCTTTGTCATTGTTTGGGTTATTTATCACTTTCTACTAACTGGTCGTGGGAACCCTACTGCTGCCGTAAATAGACCGAGTCAAAAAGACCAATAGCTCTTTGTCATTGTTTGGGTTATTTATCACTATCTTCAACTGGTCGTGGGAACCCTACAGCTGCCGTAAATAGATCGGGTCGAAAAGACCACTGTTTGTTATTGTTTGGGTTATTTGTCACTATCTACTAACTGGATGTGGGAACCCTACTGCTGCCGTAAATAAACCGAGTCAAAAATACCACTCTTTGTCATTGTTTGAGTTATTTATCACTATCTATTAACTGGTCGTGGGAACTCTACTGCTGCCGTAAATAGACCGGGTCAAAAAGACCACTCTTTGTCATTGTTTGGGTTATTTATCACTATCTACTGACTGGTCGTGGGAACCCTACTACTGCCATAAATGGACCGGGTCAAAAAGACCACTCTATGTCATTGTTTGAGTTATTAATCAATATCTGCTAACTAACTTGTAATTTCTAAAATCTTAAAACGTATTTTAACTTTTTATTAGGTCATAAGCCCTAATAGTAACCAAGTAATCCTCAAGTTTCCAGCAAATATACGATCTCTAGTCTTACAAATGTCAAACTGTATTCCTGTTTATTAGGCGTACAAAATATAACAAAAATTATAGGTTATATTTTCTGCAAAAGGTGTCTGAAACAAAGTATAAATTTAGAAAAGGAAAAATTAACAGAAGTTAAATTTAATAAATAGGGCACAAAATACAAAGATAAAAGTTGGAAGACCATTTTAAATAAAGGTTACCTAATCTTGTCGAAACAGATGAACGTAAAAATATTTTGTAAAAAGTAACGTAGGCCTACTTTACTGGTGTTGTGTAAAGTTAACAAAAGTTGTGTTTTTACCAAGTTTTCACCTTTAATGTAATGATAAAATTAACTGAACATTATATAATGATTTCATTAAAAGGATGAAGTGATTTAGAAAGTAAAAAGTTTTAAAATCATTATAGTGGCAGTGTGTTGCTCTTAAATTTAGCGTTTTAACATGTCATTAATGATTTGTTCCTGTATTTTGTAAAACATAGTTGAGATTGTGACGAGCATAAATACATAGTTGTATTGTTGCCGCACGTTAATAAAAATAATCCCCTTTCATAAGCGTTAACTAACATTAATACATTAAATTAAGATTTAAAATATGTGTCTTTAGTTTTACACTCAATAAGCGATATCGTAAAAACAATCTATGAATTTTTTCCCCTAAAACGATACACCAAGTTTTCAAATACAAAATTTTAAGAAAATGTTCCATCTTAAAACACAAATTTGAGTACAAATACTGTATATTATTAAAATCGTTACTATGGAAAATTTACTATGTAAACTTTTAATACATAAAAAAATAAACACACCGGATTGTTCGGCGCGTCTGAAAATAACGTTTCACAAAACAATATTTCAGAAAATAATATCAATCTTAGAGGTAAACAAATAGGCCTAATTTTAAGCACAAAAGTAGTAAAATCTACGATTAAAACGTAGTACGCACAAGTGCCTTTCAAATATTCGGGATGAGCCAATATTTAAAACTAATTTCATAGAGAGAACGTTAAGAGAAACAATTTCGAACCGAAATATCGGAGAAGCACTTGTGAACGGAATACAATTACCATTATAAAAAAATTCACACGTAACACAATAGTTCATGCAGAGGGTATGACATGATTTGAGCAGTGGTGACGCGCATAACGCCACTACTTTGAGTTTCAACTGTTCGCACTTGTCACCTTAAAGTTTATTTCACTCGTACCCATACACTCAACTTAAACGTAAATAAATCTCTTTCACAAACATAGAAAATGTAATACTATTCATTCGTATCGTAAATTGTACTCAGTGATTTTAAATTAACTAAACTTAAACATAATTAGAGGCAAGATTCTTATGTAATATCTAAGGTATTAAATCTATATGGGTTAACATATTCCATATTTAAGGAACAATTTTTTTTTAAATAATATCAACTACACTGTGAAAAAATTACGAACGAAATACACGTTTTTTTAAATACAATTTTTTAATAGCCTACAAATAATATAGACAAAACCTAATTTTTACTTTACATATTTGCAAATAAATAATTGTTACACAAGAACGAAAAAGTGGAAAATGTATGCCAACTATTCAAATTGTACATGGCACGTAACCTCAACATGAGGAAAGATTAAAAGTTAAACGTAAAAAAGAAACACTTTTTGATTCAAGCCAGTAAAAATTTGTTCACATCTGGAATGTTAATTTACAAGTGTTTTATCCAGAGGCTTAACTTTGTGTTTTTTTATGCACACAAGTAAATTTTTAAAACGCCACCTCTATTTACAGGACTACTAACGTATAATAACAAATACATTATTTTACCACAAATACAAATACGTTTTTTTTTTTGCTACATCGACTATGTACAAAATACATTAACAATAGAGTATTATAACTAATATCTAAATCCATAAAGAGGAATTCACCATTGAATTGATTTTATGTATAAATACGTGCATGGTGCTTGTTTTACTACAAGTTAGGTTTGAAAAAGAACACAATGTACACAACTATTTAGCAGTCTGTAGGCAGTCTGGCCTGAAAGGAGGGGGGGGAGTGACTAGAACAGACGCAATTCTCTCTTTCTCTCTTTGTTTTTATTATTTACTGTTCTTCTTCTTCTTCGCTTTCCCCTTCCTGTCCGTACATGTCAGCCAGTTTGTCAAAACGAGGGCCCCACGCACCGAGATAGTCAAATTCTTGTTGTTCGTCATCAGTTCCTGAAACAATTGTGTATATTAATGTAATGTACTCAGAAATTTAAACAACAGCATTAAAAAAAACTAGCAGGTACTTGTCAGAATAACAAGACGGTTTCTGTTAATAATCAGCACTGTTTGGTGACCTAAAAATAAATACTTTTTGATACTACTTTTTCGAGTTGCTTTTGAAAATCTTATTTTTTAATAGAATTTTGAAGTATAAAAACAGTGGTACTTATATAATCTATACTAATATTATAAATAGGTAAAGTTTGTTTCTTTGTTTGTATCTCTGGCATGGCCCCCACAAGGGTAGGGCTGGTGCAACTCCGGGCACAGGGTCCGGTCAAAGTTTCGTAAAATAATATTAATTCTATATTCTAGGTTAGTTACTATTTAATTAGGTGCATACATGCTAGTTACTGTTGTTTGCATATTAGTATAAAACAGCCTGCTCGGGCCCCACACACTCCTTCTACCTTCCCCTTCCTCCAGGCGCCTATGTATGTGAAAAATTTATTGAATTTATGAATTTTAGCGGGAAAACAGGTGAGGTTATAACTGACGAAATACTGTCCACTTTAGACAATATTGGAGTACCACTTTCCGACTGTCGAGCTCAGTGATATGACAACGGATCTAACATGCGGGGACACACTAAAGGTGTAAAATCAAGAATACTTGAAAAAAAACAGTCTGCTATTTTTTTCTCCCTGTGGAGCACACTCTCTCAACAAAATGCTGCAAAACTGAACCATGACGTAATGACATTTTTTGGTAACATTGACAGTTTCTATTTTTTGTTCTCTAGCAACCCTGGTCGTTGGGAATTATTAAAGCAACACGTCCTTTTGTCTTTACAAAGCCTTTCCAAGACTTGTTGGAGTGAAAGAATTCAAGCTGTACGACCGATTGTCAAACATTATCCTTCGATCCTCAAGGTTTTGGACCTGCTCCTGGAAGAAAATCATTTGCCTACATTGACTCCAGCTGCCAGAAACACTGTTTTCGCGCTGAAGAGGTACTTTGGATCTTTTAAAGGCCTCTTGACATCATCGTTTTGGCACAAGATCTTGGCCTCCATTGATCAAAGAAATGAGATCATACAAAGGAAAGAAATTTCCCTTAAACACAGAAACTCAACTGATTAAAGATTTATTAACTAAATTGCAGGCCCTAAGAGATTCGTGGGAAACCATCCTTAACGAAGCAAAACACGTTGCCGATGCAGTTGGCATTATATCAGAATTCTCTCAAAAAAAAATCCAGTGTTGAAATATGCCCTAGCAAATTCAGCAACAAGCTTCACAGGATTTCAAATTTTCTGTTGTCTTTCCTGTTTTGGATTTCAACATGGCTGATTTGAAAACCAGATTTGCAAGCTGTGAAGAAATTTGTAACCTGTTTGCTCCAGTTTTAGTGTTCATGGATCAGGATCTAGACAACGAGGAACTGAAACTTAAAACTGTCAATCTCGTTGCATATTATCTTTCCGACTTTGCTGATCCAGAAGTCCTATTTTATGAAGTATATTTGTAACAGTGTTCCAGTCAGAAAAGGACCCATTGAAGCTTCTAAACTCAATATATGAGAAAAACCTCCAGCCCATTTTCTTGAACCTATGCACAGCTATAAGACTTTTCTGTACAATCCCAGTGACAGTTTCAACTTCTGAGAGGTAAAAGTAGTAGGTTGTCGAATTCACTGAAAACTTGGCAACGAAGCACAATTGGCTAAACTCGTCTGAACCATCTGGCAATGTTGGCAATTGAGAATGAATTGGCCAAAACTGTTGACTTTTCAGACGTTATTAATGATTTTAATGAAAAAAAAGCTAGGAAAGCTATGATTAAATAGACTATCAAACATCAAATTAAGCTTTTTGTAATCAGAGTATTAAACACTTCAAAAACATTTTAATTGTTTAGCTCCTAACTTTGTCATAATCTTATTATTTTGTCAACTTGAATTTTAATCTTGGTCAGTAAGGGAAATCTATCTCAAAATGGAAATGTACTTTCAGTAAAATAAAAGTTTACTGAATTTACTTTAATTTATGTTTGCAATAATTTTGTCAATAAAGTTTGGTTTTTAGATTGAACTGATAGCCTTAATTATTCCTTATTATCAACTATCAATTTAAATAACATTTTTAAAGGGTTAAAAAATTACCATGTAATTTTTTAAACATAGCATAGCACAGGCGGGAGACCCGAGCCTGATCCTGGTTACAGGGCCCGCAATCGAATGTGGGGGCCATGATCTCTGAGACTACTGAACCGATTGAAAAAATAAAATCGTTCGCCCGCCCGTTGTAGTAGACGTCTATCGGACAATTTGTATGTGTTATGTGTCGTGAGTTGCATGTTGTTGTGTTTTTGTGATGTGAACTGTTAATTTATTTATCTGATGATGAATCATAGTTTTTGAATCGCGTCATATATAAGAAACGCAGACAAAGTCACAAGACGGAAACAAAAAAGGTAAAAATATTATGAAAAAAATAGTTTTACAAATAAAATGCTACACTATCCCTGAGTAACATACGCTATAATTCATTTTGATAAAAAATTTTTTTATTTCAATAAGAGCGTCAATCATCCGAACGTCAGTTATCCGAAACGTCAATCATCCGAAAGCGGAAATGTACTGTAAATAAATAAGTATAGTACAGTACATAATTCCGAATTTAAAGTTTTTGACTCCCATAGTCAGCTGAATTGTAGACTTCAGGGAGTTTGTGCGCTCAACGAAACAGCGGCCTCTGTTGAGTCAGCGAGGAGACTGGCCGCTCGCTGCCCCCTGTCGCTAGCGAGTACATAGTGCAGTACAGTTTGCAAGACAAAAGTATTTTAAACCTGATCAGTTGCGCAATTTTCAATTCATTTGTGTGTTGTACTGTATAGAAGCGTTTACAGTGCAGTGGTTTCTGTATAATTTTGTACAGTAACGATTCTGGAGAAATACAAGTGGGCCTAGTCATTAAGAAGCCTTTATTATCGTTAATACACCCATGGAGTGGTATGAAAAATAAGAAGAAAGTGGCCCACCTCAACTTCTTTTATTGAAAAGAATGCATGATTTGGCAGCAAAAAAGAGACAATCTAGCTTAAAAAAAAAAAACTAGCTAGTTGAACTATCTAGTTTTAGTTCAAAAAACTATTAAAGATTTCTTTTAACTTTTAAATGGTGTACTGTAGTGCAGTGTACCAGTTTTATGTACAGTACGCGCTTACTGTACTGAGTAAGCACATTTTAAAATAAATGTTCATAACAAACTTTTATATTATGTATTTCCCCAATGTTTGCCTTTAGAAATAAAATCCAACTTTTAAATTTAGTGATTTGCTAACGAGATTGAATTATCCGAAAAAATGTATTATCTGAACCCCCCTCGGTCCTAATTATTCGGATAATTAACGCTCTACTGTATTTGTAAATTTAGTTGGAAAAAATTCTTAGGTTAGGCCTAGACTGATGAACCAACACATGTATTTACATTTATTACCGCAACAACCAATTAAATAAAATAACAGATAAAACAGCTGTTTGCTCTAATATTTCCATTAACAGCTGATTTCAAACTTTGAAGCAATTATTTGTATTTCTAACTTTTAGAGAAGGTTTTTATTAAAGTGTAGACCTGAGCCTTGCTGGTTCTTTAAACCTTTATTATAACTGCAGTTATAAAATAGTACGAAATAATTTGATTTGAACATTTAACATTATACAGGTACAATCTTAGCTTTGGGATTATTATTAACCCTACACCTTTATTATAAAGAAAACATAACATGATTATGAGTATAGAAGGTTCCAACGGGGTTGGTGTGTGGAGCACGCAGGGGTTTCCCCTAGTTCATTATACTTTAGACATGAACTATAACTACAAAATTTACGAGGGTCGTCCAGAAAGTAAAGAACGAGCGCAGTGCAGATCTTCACTACTGCAATTACGTGCGCGGCCGCTTGCCCCTTCCTTTCTCTTCAGTGTGAGGTGAGTCTTGTTGCTGTGTGGTCACGCTACTTTTTTTCGCAGCGTTTTAAAATGGCGGCGCTAATCGAAAATCCCGCCAAATGTGAAGTGCGGAGTGTAATCCGCTTTTTGAATGCTCAAAAAGTTAAGCCCATTGAAATTTATAGGCAAATTAAAGCTGTCTATGGTGAAAATGTGATGAATGAGTCATCAGTAAGAAAGTGGTGTATCATGTTTAACCAAGGAAGAACTAACGTTCTTGATGAAGATCGGAGCGGGAGGCCATCACTAGTCAAAAAACTGAAGCAAAAAGTTGAAGAAACAATTCAGGAAGTTTCACTTTGACGACTTGACATGTTTCTTTTCCACAAATTTCACGGTCACTCCTACATGAGATAGTGACAGATCATCTTGGTTACAAGAAAGTGTATGTTTGGTGGGTGCCTAAGATTTTGACGGACGACCATAAGGCGAAACGCATGGGGGCAGCCCTTGAATATTTGACTCAATAAGACAAATATGGAGACCAATTTCTTGATCGTTGTTAAGGGAGATGAAACATGGGTTTTGTATAAGACTCCAGAAAGCAAGCGTCAGTCAATGGAGTGGCATCACACAAATTCGCCCTCAAAACCCAAAAAGCAAAAACCATTGTTGCAGACTCGCAAAGTCATGGCAACGGTTTTTTGGGACCGAAAGGGATTAATCCATGTGGATTTCATGCCAAGAGGTGCAACAATAAACTCAGAATCTTACTGTGAGCCTCTTCAATGACTTCGTCGCGCCATCCAAAACAAGAGGCGTGGAATGCTGTCGGCTAAAGTTTTTTTTTCATTCACGACAATGCCCGGCCTCATGCCTCAGCATGAACGCGGCAAGAACTCCAAAGTCTGAAGTGGGAAATCTTTAGTCATCCTCCCTACAGCCTGACCTAGCACCCAGTGATTTTCATCTGTTTTCAAAGTTGAAGCAATTTTTGGGTGGAAAACAGTTTGGAAATGACGATGAACTTAAAGGAGCAGTGATAATATGGCTCAAATCTTTCGCGGCTGATGAGTATAACATCGGAATAGAGAAACTGGTCCCACATTACAACAAGTGTCTCGACAAAAATAGGGATTACGTAGAAAAGTAGAATGAGGTACTGTGGCTGTGTAAATAAAGTTTGGTGTTGATATCTTTTGTTTTTATTTAACCATGCAAAAACAATCTTTACTTTCTGGACGACCCTCGTATGTTGAAAAAGTAATGAAAACCCTGCATCTTGGTAATTAAGAGAGGAGTCGAGACTCATGAAATTTACATTACTAGGTAATGATTTTAGTTGACATATTTTCTGTAATTAATTATAAACCTATGATTTCACCACTTAAATTAGTTTTTTCTTAGAAGAGACTAATAAAAGATATTACAAATATTTGAAACATTCAGAGCTTAATTCGGAGCACTGTTCCGGTACTTTTCTGGACACCTGTTCTTTTTTATATGCGATTATAAAGTTTGAAGCAGATTTGAATGTACATTGTTATTCATGTAGCATTGGTAGCAAAACTAATTACTTATATAACTTCTGAAAGAAAGTTTTTTTCACAACTCAAATTTCTTTACTAGTTTTCGTCAAATTACTGGTAGCGCTGCAGGGTGGTCAGACGGCACTTGTCTTGTTTTTCAAAAATATTATGCTGACAGAAGTTTGGCTAAATCGTCACCACAAGATGTTCTTTGCACGTAGAAACAGTATGCGAATTACATTTTATAGGACTAGTTGGACCCCCTATTTACGAGTATAAACTCGAACGTCATGCGAAATCTTGGTTGTCGAAAGGGAGGCATTTGGCGATCGACACAAAATCAAAAGAACGATGCCGCAAACAATACGAAGTGGACAAGTACATTTTGTGGAAGTGTTTTTCGTGAAGAATATCTAAACATGATTGCTTTCTTTATTTTATAAATTTGGATGTACCATTAATTTGAAAAAAGTCTAGTTACAATTAAAACATAAAATCATGAAGTTGAACTTTTTATTATTATTTTTTTTTTAGATTGACACATTATAAAAAGTGTTGTTTCTAAACATTCGAAAATATGTGCATTTTTCAAAAATTTCCCGAGACCCCTCGGTTGTTAGATCTCCGGGATTCTTAATTTAGAAACTAAGCCCTGGAAACATTTAATAGTATAATAGTGCATAGTCTATAGGTGGACCTTAACTGCATTCTAAGGGGGTGGGGCTAAAGAACTTTTATAGTTTAAGGTAAGGAAAGTAGCAAAGCTAGGTCATATTTAAAAACATAATAAATATAAAACAAACTGCAAGTGTTTAGAAAGTATCTAAAATGGTTCAGTTTTGTTTACATATTGCCCAATGAAACCAATTATTCATAAAATAAAAACAAATTAATTTCCTTGTAACTAAAAAAAAAAAAATACTGTCAGTATTGACGTTATACATCAAGCATTAGTAGAACCAGAAATGAGCAATATACAACAGACAGCAGACACAATGCAGCATAAAAACTCAAGATAATTACAAAATGGTTATACTGTACTTGAATAGAATGTCTACCAGATTCTAAAAATATAATTCAGCAAAAATCCACGACAGAAAATGTAGGCCAAAAACGATTAGCACTAATATAAAATTCCTGTGTCAAATCATAGTTTAAATCACATCGGCGAAAATCTGCAATAGAAAACGATGCCGGAATACTATCTAATTTTATGAAATGTTATAATGTTAATGTTACTATCCAAGGCTATAATGTTATTTAATTCACATCGGTAAAAACCTGCGAAAGAAATTCAACCAAATTTTATTACGATCTAAACGAATTTTATGAAATGCTTGCATTAAATCTCAGTTTAAATCAAATCTGTAAAAATTGTCAAAAGAAAATGTAACCAAAAAGAGTTTTGATATTCCTTACTTTCTTCTCTTTTGTTATCTTTGTCACACCAATTTAGTTTTATATAGACTATATAACGTAAAACTACTCTCAATGGCTGTAAAATAAACTGCTAACCTGTTCGATCAGGAAGTATTAGAGTTTGGCTGTTAATCAAATTAAAATCAAGTGACTTCTGGGACACCTATTAACATCCTAAAAACACGATTAGTTTTAGGTAATTTAGTTTACAACCTACGTTCCAAATAGTTTCACCACTGACACTAAAAAAAATAACCAAACAAGCCTTGAAGGAGGAGAGTAAGCAGCTACTTACTTCGAACAGGTTTCTGATACGTCCAATAACTTATTCTGACTTTGCTAAACATCTGACGGACATGTTTATGCTGGTTTATAATTTAGAACTACTGTATTAAAGTTAATGCTAATTTCAAGCATGCATTTTAAAAAAGAAAAAGTCCATTAAATGCAATTTTTGAAACTTAAAGTCCTTGATTTTTTCACTTTTTTAAAGAGGGCTAACTGTAACTCTAAGCCCCAACATCTAGCGTCAATTAGAAACAAAAATAAATTTTTTAATTACCTGAGGCCAGTGAAGATAAAGACCCAGCAGTACTGCCGCCACCTTCGTAAGCGTAATTGCGCAGATCATCAAACGGTGGCGCATTCGGATCACCGTCTGCTCTCTTCTTGTGTTCCTCGATGAAAACTCCAACATTTGGTTCTTGTCCTAGCGGTGGATCTAAAACATACAATTATGTCAAGTTATTCAACTGAAAACTTCTATAGAAGCACCATGTCCAAAATTTTTAAAAAATATGCTGGCGGTGAATCGGATTTGTTTCCTTCACGTTTTCCATCCGTTTTGTCGGAAGGAAGCTACCGCAACAAGCGTCCGGTGAAACTCATACCGGATCCAACAGCTAGGCACTAGTAGTGTTGTTGCTACCTGCCAGTTGCGTTCATCCGTTTTTTTCCTCCGTTTACGTTATCTCGAACTAATTTTATTTTTTTCTCAATATTTTTTCAAGACGATGCGGTACTAACAGACAGGCTGCGGGATGACAAAACGGACAGTTCGAACAACTTATCCCTTCCCTTCCGTTTTAGAAGAAAACGGAATCGTATCGGAAGGAAAAACTGATAGTGTTAACCTATACTAAGGCGAGGTCAAGAGCATTTGCCGTGTCTATGTGTGATATGAGTTCAGTTTGAGCATTCACCTCCTCTTCGCTTTCCTCCGAGCCAATCAACGCTGTATAGAGCTGACACTAGCAGTTAATTTACGCCTTAACAAGTCAATACGTTGATATTATCCATGAAATCCGCCTATTCCGAATTTCCGTTAAAACTAATAGTGTTCGGTCCCAATTTGTTTGGAATAGCGGGAATCCACTGTATTACCAAATTTATTTGCCTGACATTTTTTGGATAACTGCAAGTCTTAAAGCGAGGGGTGAATAAATTTGATAACTTCTTACCTTATGGGAGTAAATTTCAACTTCAACAACTACCTACGAATGTAGGCCAAACCGAAATTTCATAATTAAATTGATTATTTTTCACATTTGTAATATCTTCAGTTTGCTTCAACTCAAGCCAACGTTTCTCACATTTTGAGACAGCTAATAATATCATGATGGACTTCCACCAAACAGACAAAACAAGGAACACAAACAAAAACTGTTTTTCTCAACAAAAACGACCAATGTTTTGCAAAAACTGAACACTTCTTAAAACATTTTTGTTTGAAATCAGTATTTCAGCCAACAAAACACTTTCCCATCTTGAGTCGGAACAAAGGAAAACAAGTTTTTTTTTTTTTTCGAGAACAGAATTGTTTTTAAAACTGTCCGTTTGGTGGAAACCCAGCTTCAGGTAAACATAACCCATAGATTTGATTTTAAAAGAGAGCTTAGTATAAAGACAAATCATTAGATCATAGATAAAAGACAGCGAGAGGAATAAACAGTGAACATGCCCATAGATCGAAATGGAAATTTATAAGAGGGTTATGTGAATGACAACAAGATCGAGTATTCATATTTGTCGGTTGGCAACTCTGATAGAGTGAGCCTTTTTCCTTCTTCTAAGCTTGACCTTTGAGCAGAGTGGTCGCATCAGTAAACGGTTCCTATCCAAAGTCGGGATGGAATCACACAAATTTAACATTCATCGTTTGTAAAGCGAGTTAAAATCTCTAGCATGATCTAGCACATTAGCAATTCAAAGAAAATTCCACTGATCAAAAGGATTAACTTAGATATTTTTGGATGAAGAATCGTCTACGCTAGACTTGAGGCATGTGTAATAATGAGTGTGCAATTGATTAACTTTTAATAAACTTAAAACAGTGGGGTATAGAAATTTGTTATTCTTTATTATGTGTAAAGCGAAGTATTGACCAGCTGGTATGTACAAACATAAATCTTAATTTTTGCTCTCTCTTAGAAATAACCTAGGATACATTTTTGTGAATCACCTCTGATCGTATAGGTTGGTATTTTTATATGTTTTTTCTTTAACCCTTCGGCGTGGTTTGCCGTCATATTAACGCCGCACTCAAGGGTATCTATCGGTGGTTTGCCGTTATATTAACGCGTGGTGACAACCCAACATGTGCTGCTTTCCCTCGTCGGGTATTTGAACTATTTCGAATTTTACCGATATGCAGTACGTTGTATAAAAACAGACGAATATTCCTAACTAAATATTTAGTTGCTCCATGCATTTCTTCGTCTCGTCACAGATTATATTCAACAGATGTTGTTGGCAACATTCAGACAGCTGAACAATAGTGTCATGGCGTATGGCGTCGTTCTGTTTTATTGTGTTACCTGTCGTTTTATCGTTGTTTTATTAATATTTAGTGTTAATTATGGTTGTGTGTCGATATATATTTTAACGATTGTTTGTATCAGAGTATAAATTAGCGAATATGACAGCTCGTAATAGTGAAATAGACCGTTGGCTTGACGACGATGTGTTGTCAGAGGATAGCGATGATGAAAGTGAAGTTGATTATGCACAACTGGATACGGTAAATGTCACAAATTTACAAGAAAATAATAGTGATGATGAGGAAATTACTGTTAGATATGAGAATCTTAGTATTAGGCACGATACAAATCAAAACTCAGTGAACGTAGTTATAGATGAGCCTGAAGTTAGTACTGATGTTGAAGTAGGACAAGGGGATAGGTTAAGTGTTTCTGCAGAATTAGATGATAGGCCTACTAATGTAAATATAGAGTCGCAAAACTCAATGGACATAGTTTTAGTTGAACCTCAAGTTTAACAATAAACAGGTATAAAAATTATTAAATTCTGACTGTATTTAACAATGTTATGGGGAATTTTACAAAGGACTACATTTTTAGCCTCTGTCGGTAGAAATAAATAAATAAAAATTATAATTCAAATAACTTTTTATTGTGTTTAGAGTGTAGTCCATATATTAACAACAAACAGGTAAAAAAATTATTAAATTCTGACTATATTTAACAAAGTTACGGGGAATTTTGCAAAGTACTACAATTTTGCCTCCGTCAGTGGAAAGAAAGCCCGCAGCTAGGGGTAGCCAGCCATTAAGTAATCCCGGCTTGAAGGGTTAATATTCTGTTTCTTTAATAAATAATGTTTAAAGTTAGCTTGAACAACACTGTATTTTTCCATTGATTATGCCTCACCATCTAAAGTAATACCACTGTACAAAAAAGGTAATAAAGATGATCCAGACAATTATAGACCTGTGTCAGTTTTGCCAAGTTTATCAAAAATTTTTGAAAAGATTGCTTATGAGCAGTTGAGTAGTTACCTAAATGGTAGGGGGATTATTTGTAAAAATCAATATGGATTTCGATCAGGGCATAGCACTGTTGATGCAGCTGCGGAGCTGATCAAGCACGTGACGGAGGCTTTGGATGGGTCACGGATTACTGCTGGTGTCTTCTGTGACCTATCGAAGGCCTTTGATTGTGTTAATAATCACCAGATCTTGCTTGAAAAGCTCCATTTTTATGGAGTTACTGGAGTTGCTCTAGACTGGTTTAAATTGTACTTGAAAGGTAGGCAACAAAGAATTATATTAAACAAAAGGGATAAGAAATTCGTATCAGACTGGAGTGAGATTAAAAATGGAGTACCCCAAGGGTCAATGTTGGGTCCCTTGCTGTTCACTATTTATATAAATGATTTGCCACTAAATATTAATCATGCAAAGGTTATACTGTACGCAGATGATACCTCCATAATTCTGAAATGTAACAACAATCTTGATCCAAAACTATCAATCAAAAACTTGTTATTAGAACTACGAAATTGGTTTGATGTAAATGGACTTAAATTAAATTGCTCAAAAACTGAAATAATACAATTTCAAACACAAAAAAAATAGAAAACCATTTGATAAAGACATATTGTTTGATGGCAGTCTTGTGGGTGTTAGCAATAGTGTAGAGTTTTTGGGTATAAATATTGACCACAATTTAACATGGAGGCTACACATTGAAAAATTGAGCAAGAAATTAAGTTCGATTTGTTTTCAAATGTTCATTTTGAGAGATTCTGTAGACTTAAAAATTAGGTTAACTGTCTACCATGCTTGCTTTTCCTCTTTGATGCAGTATGGCATTAAATTATGGGGAAATTTGTCAAAGGCATTGACTATTTTTAGGATTAAAAAAAATATATTCGAACTATGATGTTTTCAAATATAAATAAGTCGTGTAAATCTGTATTTAAAAAATTAAAAATTTTGACACTACCATCCATGTATATTTTTAAATGTCTTATTTTTGTGCATACACAGATAGATACTTTTTATGATGGCCAAACTGTTCATTGTTACAACACAAGGTTTAGAGAACAGCTCCAGTATCCCATTCATAGGCTGAAGTTGTTTGAAAACACTCCTTTTTATATGGGCTTAAAACTTTACAATAAATTACTAAATCGGGTAAAGAGGCTTACATATAAAAACTTTAAGGATACTGTAGAAAAATAATATTACAACGTAAATTAATTTTTTAATGACCATTCATTGGAGTAGAGTGATATTTTGTTAAATTTGTTACTTTACTTGTTTTCAAGTTGTAGTTTTGTTTAGTTTAAGGATAATTGACAAGCAACCTGTTCATTGACAAATTTTATTTGTACTTTATGTGAATGTTATGTTGCAATGATAAATAAATAAATAAATAAATAAAATAAAAGTACTCTTATGGCCTACGAACTACACCCCGATACATCAGAAGAGGAGGAAAATAATAAAAGGTACTGTTAAATAATTTGTGTCTTTTGATAAATTAAATTCATCGTATTTTTTATTTTTTGTAATCAAAACGTTGCACATTTTTATTTGCAAAAGGTATATTTGAATTAGGCTTGTCAATACTGTACCTTCAATTTGATTTTAAGTTATTTATTTTTCTCCAACATTAATTAGATTATATCCCGAAGTAAATATGTTGATATAAATAATGTTAGAACAATTAAATTTACGTACAAGTTCTTTTTCATTCTGTTCGCCTCAACATAAATATATCCGCACGTTAAAATGTCGGAAGATAACTAAAGTACATGTTCATTTCCGCAATACTTACAAGGTATTTTCGGAGGCATTTCTGGTAAAGGTCCTCCAATTGGTATTTGAAGCGGTGTGATATCAAACGCTGTCATATCATCTTCCCCACCGCCTTCGTCGTCGTAATTGATAATATTCTCCCGAACATCGTCGTCTGGGCCTGGATATTTTATATGCGATTCTCGTCTGCGATTGTAGACCACAAACACCAGAACCAATACTGAAAACGTATATAAAATAAGTTAAAAACCAAATAAACGTCATGATTATGTAGTTAGTACTGTTACAAAAAAAAAAAAAAAAAATACATGTGAAGAAAGAATGTAGGAAGTGAGGCACTAAGATGAGGTACCTCTCAAGTGGTAAATCAAAGTTGAATTATAATTGTATTAATAATAAATTTTATTTCTTTGAAGTGTACAACCAAAGTATTAAAATATATGTTAAATTAAGTGTGGTCTAATATGAGTGTTTGAGTGGGCATAGATAGCTGGCCTGATGATGCTGCCTGTGGAGTGTAACATGTAGACACATATATAAGACAAATTAAAACTAGAGGCTACAGTTGACAATTAATAAATAATATATATAAAATATTTATCAACAATGAATAAGAAGACAGAAACTGTATTTTAGAATGTTTTAATAGATTAATAAAAAAAGTTAAAATAGGTTTAAAATAAGTTATCAGGAAGTTTTAAAATATAAAGTAAATAAAAAAATGACAATACTTAAGGTTTTAGGCTGAATTGTATTTTTTGAGATTCCCTTTACAAAAGCTGCCACCAGTCTTAAACATGATAGGCCTATAATACAAAGTAAAATGTGTAATTTTAAAAATGCTTTCCGTCAAAGAATAGTTTTTACTGTATTATTCATTTATTTTTAAAAGCCTATTTTCATAATATTTAAACATACCATCTATTTAAAACTATTTGATTTTATAAAAACAAACTCTGGAGAAAAATACTTTAAAACATTTACTTAGAAATTCATAGTAAATATTTTTTTAAATCTTTTACACATTGCGTTTAAATAATCATAATCAAGATAGTAAATACATTTTTGAATGCCTCTAATTTCTAAAAAATAAATGTCTAAACTAAACACTGATATAAATTAGCATTCAAGAAAATATTTTTTAACTTCCACAAACAGGGCCGGTTTTAGGGCGGGGTGAACAGGGCGGTCGCCCAGGGCACCAAATTTTGGGGAGTGATTATTTCCATTAGACGCCTTATATTTTTAAAGTTACTCAATTTCTACTATATTTAATTTTTCGAAAAGATTATTGAACACCTATATAGTTTGTTACTGGTTTGAAATTTACTTCAAACTGTATTAATTTAACTATATATAATTTTATTATTTTTCTACAAAAGCACTACTGTCCAATAGCACTTTTTACATGTTGTTTTTTTTTTAAAGTACACTAAAGTAAACCACATTAACTGTTACGATTCTATTCGTACAGTCATGGGAAATACAGACATTTGTTGACAATACGCCCAGTTCCCACGGTTTTGCTGTGCCTTGACCAACCTGTCTAGGCTATGTATAGGTTGAATGCGTGAGATGTTTTATCCATTTGATCTAATTTTGTGATAAGTAAAACTAAACTAAATTGTCGATTGAAAACGAAATAGGTAGTCAGCTTGATCTGTCCGAAACAATCGAGCAATTTGCAAGGGTCAAAGCCTGTAAAGTGAATTTCATGTAATAATATTTTAATACGTCAGAAAAACTCTTTGATTATAAAAAAAGTTGAATGTCACAAGTTCGCGAGAAACATTTAAAAAAAAAAATTTCATTGCATGCAAAAATATTGATTATTTCCGGCAACTATTATCATGTAACTCTTAAATATTTTAAACAAAATTTTTAAACATTTTCTAAAATAATAGTAAAGGGCGCATTATTTCATGTACGCACCGGGCATCATTTTCCTCTAAAACCGACCCTGTCCACAAAAAGCAGAATATCCATCAATTTAGTACTCTGATAACCCATTGCTACTTTGTTTTAAATTTGCAACATAATTTTATTGTTCGTTACATGGACTGTTCATTATGTACATTTCTTAATATGTATATAGGACATAAAATAACTTTATTTTCATGTTTATACTTTATAAAACAACGCATGTATGTATTACTCTTAAATTATAAATTTGTACATTAAAATATAGCAATGGGTTATACAAAATTTTTTTTTTTAAATATCAAGAAATATTTAAAACTAAACAAAGGACTACATTTAAATCAAGCAGGCAAATACTTACCCTTTTTAAACAGCCTAGTAGGTTTGCATTTCGAAGATTATGTTTTGTACGATTTTTGTTTGAAAAGATACAAATATTTTTGTTCCATAATGAAACGTCAAACATAAAAAAAACTATCTCACTTATAGAGGTTACTAATACCGAATAAAGTATAAGTTACTATGGAGATGGTATTTTTCTGCACCACTATGCAATTTGCGACACATTTAATGCTAGCACAAATTTTAAATAAAATTGTAAAGCACAATTTTGTAAAAAGTTTTGTCAGTAGATATGCCTTAAAAAATTATAAGCATTAGGCCTCCATAAATTTTACAATATTTAATTAAATTTATAAATCAACGAAATAAATTCAATTATTTTTATCAGTGGTCTCATGGTAGTTGTAACACAGATGTCATCATGAGGTCGTTACGACTGAAATTTATGTAATTTAAAAAAAATAATATGCACATTTGTGTTGCTTTGAAACAAATATATATTTCTCGTAGGTAGAATGTATTTATAAATGAAGATTTACACAAGTAAAGATAGTTTTCCTTGTAATATACGCTAAACAAAATTAGATTAGTAAAATATTAGTTTTCGTAGATTATATTGTTAACAAAGAAACCAATGGTTTTAAATAACAAACAGTTTAATTGAAATAGAACACACTAATAAACAAACATGATTGCATATATCTTTATACAAGTCTAAAAAAATAAAAACGCTTTGAATGGTCAAAAGTTTTACACTTTCAATGCTAGGGCATATTAGGGTCTTGTTATAAATGACTAACAAGATGGCGCGAGTCTTGTTATGAATGACTAGCACAATTTAATTTGTTTTGGGTGCAAGATGGCGCCCAATTAAAACAATCGTAAGTTGCTTTGTCGTCGCTATTTTCCTAAGCTACTGAGCTGGATTAAAAAGGTTCCTACCAACTACTCAGGTGAAACAAATTGGTCTAGACAACGACTAAACTCCCTCGTTTCCAATGTAAAGTGAATGTGACAGGTGCGGTTAAAGTGGTCATAGTCACAGGGAAGAACACGTTTAGCGGGTTTAACAGCGCTCAGCACTGAACAAGTAGCTGGGTGGTATACCAGCGGCCTAGGAGCAGCAAGAGGAAAATCTTAATGAGTGCGGCATATTCTGTCCTACTATATGGAGTTGTTGTCTGGAAGGATGCTCTTAAAATTGCTAAATATAGGAAAATGATGGAGAGGCTGCAGAGAAGAATGGCTCTTAGAACTATTGGAGCTTACAGGACAGTGTAAACAAACGCGGCCATTGTACTAGCTGGAGTACCTCCTATCGATCTTCTTGCTGAAGAGAGGTATATGAGATGTGGGCCACAAAGGATGGGCAGAGGGGATGCCAGGAGAAATATAATAGAAAAATGGCAAACAAGGTGGATTTCTCCAAATGAAGGTCCAGGAAATTGGACAAGGAAACTGGTGCGAGATCTAGGAACATGGACATCTAGACACTTCGGTGAGGTGGACCATTATATTACACAGGCCCTCCCGGGGCATGGCGAGTTTGGGAGCTACCTCCATAGATTCCACATTAGGGACAACCCAGGATGCCTCTATTGTGGAATGGAAGATACTGTGGAGCACACTTTCCTCAGGTGTGCTAGATGGGAATGTGACAGAGAGCTATAAAGGTTGCAGTTGGGAGCCTACCCGATATTGAAGATCTGGCCGAAGTAATGTTAAGGAGTGAAGACGATTTTAGGATGATTGCCAAGTTTGTAAAATGTGTATTGTCACAAAAGACCACCGAGGCGATATACATACACCACAAGTGATGGGGTGGGTTTTTAGCCGGTAGGAGTCCGGCACTACCCTAGTAGGGAATACAGGGTGTCCATGATGGATTTCCCCTCCCCCAGGAAAGAAGTAATAGACCAAGTGGCCTAGCCTGAAGTAATGTCTCAACGAGGTCTACTGATGGAAAAAAAAAAAAAAAAAGTAGCTGGGTGGTGGAGGAGATCTTTCAATTTGTCTTCGAACTGGTAAACAAAAAAAGCGATCGAACAGCCAACATCGGACGACTGGCAGGTTCAATTTATTTGTATCGTTTTGATGTATTTGTAGACTTACGTAACGATTACAAATTTTCAACCGACAAATAATAAAAATGCAAACTAAACTCTGAATAAAATAAAGATAACCTATAAAATTAAAATAATAATAAATCAAATAAACAAAATAAACTCACTCAGAAGTAGGATTAGACAAATAACAATTGCGATGATAAAATCAAACGACGCTTTTATAATTCCAGACTGTTCCAGAACCAATTCGCAATGGAGTCCTGTGAAACCCGTGGGACACCTGCAGGCGTAGCGTCGTTCGTCGGCGAAATCATGGCACAAGCCTCCGTTTAGACACGGCTGCCATTCGCACTCGTCTTCGTTGACGCATTCCACACCTCGTTCTCGGAATCCCGTCGGACAGCTGATTTGACAATACAACATCTAATAGTGCTTGTTACGACAATACGTGCATGACTAATTGCATGACAAAATTAAATAAAACTAGCTTGCTGATAAAACAGGCAAAATAAAGGGAAAGTAAGTCAATTTGTTAGTGTATTGAAACATTCACTTTTTCTGTGTTTTTTTTTACCCGCCTTTCTTTCAAGCATTGTTTTACCAATATTTTTCTTTTTCTTTCCTACATACAATGCATATCATTAATTAAATAAAATAAAAATTGGAAGAATATGTGTGGAAAAGTGAAAAATGTATAGTACTTTTCTAACTTTTCACAACATAACAAACAGAAATGGTACCTATACATGTAGTTGGATTTATATTTTCTTGACTTTTCAACGATATACAATATTAATATGCAGCTATCTAGGCTACTTCAATTTTCAATCAAGTTTTAACAAATGGGAGCACTTTTTTTTCCTAAAACGATATAATTTAAATTCAACTCAAACTTTTTTAATATATATATTGCAAGCTGTAAAGATTGTGACCATTTATACATCGGAGAAACAGGCAGAGTGTTTAAAAAACACTTGCCACAAAAAAACTTATTCAAATATGAAGTTAAATTTTGCCCAGCCCTTAGTAAAAAAAAACCGTTCATACAGATGTCAATCCTTCAGGTTTGCAAATTAATACAATTGAAGACATCGAAATATATAAAGAATTCAAAAGCATTGTGGGCTGCTAAAATGAAAATACTCAGCTGTCATTTCAGTCGAATAATCTGTACTGTACAGCCCTTAGTTCGTTAAGATATGGAGGGTACGAAACCGCAATTATCTCGTAAACCACGAGCGAACTAATTTACATCAATCTGAGTTAAGTTTGATGTAAACTGTTTTTTTTTTTTTTAATGTATATATGACGACCTCAACATTAAAGACAACTTAAAGATAGGATTACAGTCACGAAATGCGTCGTTGGAAAGGAATAAAGTAAAACAGCGGTTAAAATAGGTAAAATAATTATAGTATTCTCCTATTTAATATTTTCAATATGTCTTAACATTTTGCTGTTGCTCGCTTAAGCAACACCCCCAATCATTTCAAAAAGTTGAGAAAATTATTGATGAAACATGACTGTCAAGGTGAAAGTCACCAATGCGCTATTATTACATTATTGAGAGCATGAGGATTTCTTACAAATCAGTGGTAAGATTATGAGTCTTGCAGAATATGATAAGAAAGAAAATCATATCGAGACAAAGCACATACATTTTAAACATACATGAAACAAACTCGAAATCAGATATCGAGTGTCATGCTGAAAATAGATTCAGGAAAGTTCTTGGGTCTTATTATTGATATTAAGTTAACATGGAATGACCAAATAAGTGTATTGCACTTCTCAATTATTTTAACTGTTCACATCCCCATCTGAAATATGAAATTTGGAATTTTTCTGTGGAAACTCATCAGTGTTAAAAATTAATACACAGGCTTTTGCAAAATAAGGCCATTCGGGTGATAGCAGAACTGAAGAAATTTGGAAGAATCTAATTACAAATGGCTGTGATAAATTAAATCGCCTGAAAACCCAACTTTTTAATACCTACTACGCGAACGTTCGTATTCTTTCTGGATTCAAAGCTTCGGAATCCTAATCCTTCAACTACAAGGCTACTATTTATCGTATCAATTAATCTCCGCAATATTGTTTCTTTAAGTTTGATCTGGCAATAGACAAACACCAAATCTGAATAACAAATATGTACCCACAGTATATGGATTTACAAATGTATATCATATGTAAGAAGAAAAGGCAAAAGAATAATTACCGTCTTATAAATTAAAATAATAACACATTAGCAAACTGTTTCAATACATTAACATATTTACCAAATAAAACAAGCGTAGAGCAAAACAGAAACAGAAGAAACACAGGGGTAAAGGGGAAGGACTTACTAAGGATGATTAGCAAACAGACAAGAATTGCAGCGAGTGCGCCCATGCCAAGTTTCAGGGTTTGTCCTTCTTGCATAAGCTCGCAATTCTCGCCCCAGAACCCGTCCGGACAAACACAGCGATATCGTATCCTCGGATCCTGGTTGATACAGACCCCTCCGTTACGGCAAGGACTGTCCAAGCATTCGTTCTTATCTGTGCAGCCTTTGCCATCGGGAGATACGATCCTACCTTCTCCACAGCTAAGTCATAGAAGTTATAGAGTTAGCGGAGGTGTGACAGGTTAGGTTAATATGGAATATGAGGAGTTATAGAAACAGTTTTTAACAATGATGACATTATGATGCACATGTTAAGTTGTTAGAAATATATGAAATAAAAGTATGTATGGTGTTTTAGATTTCAAATAATAAAGACTGCATGTAGAGTTTTACTTTACGTGTTTGTCGGTCATATCCAACAAGATTCCATTAAGATAATTTTGAAAATTATAAAGATTTTTAATAAAAATTAGGTGTACATATTTTGTACACTATATTTTACCAGTATACCAAGAACCAAAAACTTTAATTATATCCTTTTTGAAAATGGCGCCAGTTTTAAATTTATTATATATTTAATATTTCTGAAAACCATAAACTTTACAAAAACTTCAAACCAAAAATCATTTAAATATATAGGCAAAAACTAGTGAATATATGGGCAAAAAAATTTCAATAGGCTTTCTCTACACATTAATGAAATTAAATACATTTATTATTTTAAGAAATGTGTTAAAAAGTTTTTGGTACAGAAGGCTATGATGTTAAGAAATTTTTAAATGATTCTATGGAGTTTTCAAGTTTTTAATTAGGTTAGTTTTAAAACTCTTGCTATATTGCACAAAATGTAATGTAACAGTAACTAAATAAATAAATACTTCAGATTTTTAAAACCCTTATTTTAAACAGTTAATGTAGAAATAATAAATTACTACCTTAATAAAGTTAAGGTGATAAAAAAGATTACTTTTGTAAAATAATGTTTAGAGAAATTAGTTGGTTGTTTGAACATATATTATTATTTTTACATCTACATTCATAACGTTTCATCATTTTGATATCAACCTTTTTAATATTTATAGAAATATAGTACAGACAGAGTAGATTGGAAGGTGGAAGAAGTTATTTCATACAACTAACCAAAAATCAATATGTAATTTTATATAATTTCTTAGTTCTGAAGTAAAACTTGTTTGTATTTGTTGGGGTGTGATCACACTTGTAACAGGACTCTACAGAGCTCATGTAACAGGTTGAAACAGTAGTCTTTACATCAGAGCACAAAAATAAAACCTGATACTTTATTAACCCTTTGGCTGTCACGATCATCACTAAGTAACAACAATAATTAATTCTGTTCAGCTTGATGAGTTGTTACAAGTATGTTCTCAGCCTTAAAAGTGTAATAATTTATTTAAAAAAAGGTAATAATAATAATATCTTATCAACATAGAGCCATAACAAAAAACATGGTTTTAAAACATATGAATACAGTAGAGTCCCCCTATTCCGAAAATCCGCATATTCCGAACAGAAATCAGTAAATATACTGATTTTTTAAACATAAAAACAAGAGAAATTATGTACATTTATTGTTATAAAAATAAGTTAGAGACATAAATAGAGCCTAACCTTGATGAAAATGTCTGAAACCAAATTGGAATGAAAGCTGGTAATGTTTCCTTCACGTTTCAATCCAATTGGCTACAACAGCTGGGCACTAGTAATGTTGTCGCCATCTGCCAGTTGTGTTCATCCGTTTTTTTCCTCCGTTTTTCGTAATCTCGAATTAATTTTTTTCTCAATCTTTTTTTCAAAAAAATGCGGTACTAACGGACAGACTACGGAATGGCTAAACAACCTATCCCTTACCTTCTGGTTTTAGAAGAAAACGGAATCGTAACCCAATGGAAGGAAATAACCCCAGATGATGTAAACCTACACTAAAGCATTCGCCACGTCTACGTGTGATATAAGTTCAGTTTGAGAGTTCACCGCCTCCTCGCTTTCCTACGCTGTATAGAACAGACACTAACAGATGTCCGCCTTAATTTACGCCTTAAGGCTCTTCTTTACCTTGAAGAAAACTCCCGAGTGTACAGTATGATTTCAATGCAAAAGGCCTGACTCAAGCCGCCAAATCGTTGAAACATGCATTCGTAATACCGTGTTTCGGATTCTATTTATAATTTAATAATCTGGGAAACTACTTTAAGTTATAAAGAAGGGTTTATATTTTTTACGTGTTAGCTTAAAATATGGAAATTATTGCTTAAAACTCCCAAAAAAGTGTTAAAAATAATCGATTTTTATTCATTTAAACTGTTGATTAAAAGGAGTTGCCGACGATTTCTTTCAATTATGAGATATAAGAGAAAAGCACAAAGCCTTTAAGAACAATTTAAGATGTTTCACAACTTTTTAGGTTGAAAAACGGCGTCCGAAACACGGTAATACGAAGTGCATATTTTTGCTGTTTTACGCAAGGTATAGAAGACCCTTAACAAGTCAATACGTCGATATTATTCATGAAATCGGCCTATTCCGAATTCCCACTAAACCGAACCGTGTTCGGGCCCAATTAGTTCGAAATAGCTTGACTCTACTGTATTACTTTGATGAAATAAAATTCTTTATTATTCTTGACAAAACTGTAAATTTCATATTTTTTTAAAGTAGTATTGTTTTAAAATTTGTACAGCAAATATCATAAAAACCAACAGTTGAAATCAAGTGATATTAAAAATCAGTGGCGCATCTCGGTTCTTGGAGGTCTCGGTGCAGAAGGTGTACAAATGGGGTCCCTATACAGCGATTGACAAACGAGAATTCTGGAATTAAACAACTGTGCATAATGTAATTGCACATTAAATTTGTCTCGAAGAACAATGTATGAAACAATGAGATGTTTAATAATTTTTGTATCAAAAGATAATTACAAATTATTTTTGAACTAGAATCCCTAGCTACGCCCTAACTGACATACAATTTCCAGTCTGCAAGCTATTCAATTCCTGTTCCTCGCACAACTGACTAACTGAATGATCGAATTATCAAAGCATGTGAGCACATGTAGTCAAAATGTTGTAAAACTAAGCTCAATTACAACATAAATAATTTCAAAAAGTTAGGGCGTCTTTTTTCTTAACGCCTTTACTTAATGCTAGTTAGACTAATGAAGAAATAATCAACACAGGAAGTGACTTAGAAAGTCACAGAAAAAAAGGGAGAAACAATATTGAGTGCACTCTGAAGCTGTTGAAAGGGCAATGTCAAAAACTGTATGAAAAAGTCTAATCTATTATGGGATGAGTGAGAAACTTTTATGAATCTCTTAAGACCTCAAATATGTAACGCCTTCAATTTGCTAAAGGGAATATACTGCCAAATCCAAGAATAGTTATTTTTAATTAAGACAGCGCGTGGAACACAGATAAAAGACAGTAACAATTTTATTGCAAACGGAACCAATGAACAGCGAGTGTTGCCCATCGAAGAGGATTTAGGTTCTGTGATCAAAGACTCGTATTAAAGACATAAATTAACTTTGCGACAGAGCACCGACTTCTGCCACCTTACAAAAGTCCTATAAGCTGTTATGAACAAACAGATCACAAAGCGATAGAGTGAAACCTCCCGGTGCAAAACGGTTCACAAGGCATTCTGGGAGCTTCTTTCTTCCTTCTTTGCGACATGAATGGAGATGGTCACGTGTTAAATAGCCCTGTACAAAAGGTTTTATACGGAGCAGTTTTGAAAAAAGTTGTTGATTACGAGCAAGCATTCAATTTTTCAAGTTATTATGAAGATGCAAGAGGTTCTGCTGGATAAAGATGGCTACTACACTGCACGAAGGCGTAGGCTGCAAGTGTGTTTGAATGCAACCAATAAGTTACGGAACAGTGACCAAAAGTGCACTTTAAAAGGACAATCAAGTTTTTATATAAAAATTAAACTACTCATTACCAGCTGCTATGTAAGAAACATTGTTATTCTTTTTATATTCATTATTTTTTAACTGCACAAATATGTCAATTAGTCATAATAAATTAATTTAAAGGTATTTAATGAAACAATGCATCTATTTTATGTACCTGAATTTATTATACGAGTACCCTAGACCAACAGCCCCTGAGATGTTAAATGCATATCATGATTATTAAAATAAATAAATGGCCCTGCCAACGTGGGGCTTAACATCTTTAATCTTAACCAAGTTAAGTTTCATAGTGAACAAAAATGTATGACACTTTTTATTTTTATTATTTTGTGTGAGTTAACATTAAAAATTATACGTCAAGGTACACGTTTGCCTTTACTTGTTGCCAAGTTTCCAGGCAATACTTTACTCTGGTAAGCAACTGGTTGATTTCAAGTTCAAAGATTAATCGAACAATTGCATTCAGTTTGTAAAAAACACAAACTGTTTAATTGACTGATTAAACGATTACAAGATATTGTTGCCATATTATATCCTTATTATAAAAACTAAAACTGTTATTTTTTTTAGTTATTTTTATCTGACTTTATAAAAATAGAAATTAATCATCTTTAAATGTGACTTAAAGTTTTCTTCATCAGAACCTACTGCAATTATTAGAACCGAATCCGTTTAGTTGAAATACTCACGTGCATTCGTATTCGTTCCAAAGATCGACGCACTCGAACGGATCAGGGCAGATTACATTGGCACAAGGTTTATTTGATGGACAATTCCTCTCCAAGTTTCTAGCCATCGTCGCCTGTCCCCACTGCGTTCCATTCATCGCTGGAGGAAGAGGCAAGTGTTTTCCTTCCAATCTGATGTCGTCCAAACAACCTGTCAAAAATTTGTAAGAATTTATCAAATACAATTAATTACAGTTTGCAGAATATTATCAGTGTATAAAATTTAGTGTTAATACAGGCCTATTGACTGAAGTATTATCAGTATAAAATTGAGGTTTGTGGGTTTTTGTTAAAAAATAAAAAAACTTCTGAAAAACTAGTTAGAGTATTCATAATTTGGGAGCACACTAAGCCCTTGTGGCTATCCTACAAGAAATAATTTACTTTAAAATTCAAGGCTACAAATTATTGTAGAATATGGAAGACCGTAACAAAGCGTTTTTAAAATGGAGTCAGTAGATAACCTATTTCACATTTGAGTGACGATAATATAATTAGTAAAATAAACATACCTTTCTGGTAGTCTGCGTAAACTTCAAACGTCCTAACACCTGTATATTCAGCTTTTCCACCAGCGTAGACGCCTTCTTGTTTATCAACAATCAGCCATTGATGACCTTCAAAGGAAAATGTTTCATTGTACCTACGACCTTCGCCACCATCGAGTTCTAGAGATGCCGAAGATCCGTAACGAGAAACCTATACATCATAAGGTAATTATAAACATTGTTAATGTGAAATTGGTGTGATTAAAAATATCATAATATCCTGATTGTTATGGTAGATAATAATATTGCAAATAAAAAATTACTCTACAATGATTATAACTACTTTTATATTGGACAAACAGGCAGAACATAAAGAACATTTGCATCATAAAAGCATGCAAAGTATGAAATTATAATTTATTAAAAGTCAACGTATAAAGATTTTGAAAAAACTTGGATCTCGACAAAGAAAATTTTTTAAATATGAACATTGTGGAGAATTAAATTTGCAACGACAAGGTGGTCACAGATTTTTTCTAAAACCTACTTTTAGATTAGAAAGTTGGTAAACCAAAATGTTTAAGAAAAACGCACACTTTTTCCGTTATAACTCCTAAACTATATGCTACCTACAGAATCGGCTCAGTGGGCATTTGAAAGAACTCGGCGAGCTGAATAAAATGAGTATCTCAAATTGAATATAGGCGCTGCCAGTCTAAAGTTATAAGCAAAAACATGCCCAAAAGAGGGCAACGTCACTAATGATGTCATAACTTTTGAACGAATTGATTTTTTCGAATGTGAATTTCTCCTAAGCTTTCCCGAAGAAATGCAGTGTCTAATGGCTCAAACCTCGGCTTTTAACGTTTAGCCGTTCTCAGTTGATGGCGTAACAGACAGAGAGGATTTTATTATATATATATAGCTTATAGATTTTTTAATTAATTTACTAACCTTCTAATACCATTTGAAGGTTAATAAATTAATTAAAAAAATTTACAATGTTGGTCCAGGAAGTAGGATTCAAAGAAATGAATAAGCTTATAGATAAAAGTTAAACTTACCCGTGCTGTGTGCCATTGTCCGTCGTCAACTGTGATAGCGCTCAGACAAATGTCCTTTTCTTCAGTTCTTACGTTATTTAAGTTGTACCTGAAGTGTAATTTGCTGTCCTTTATCTGAAATTATCAAGATTTTTAACTTAGAGTCATTCACATTATGCATGTGTAAATATGCTAACTGTAACTTTGCGATTCAATAAATTGTCAAAGTTCATTATTATTATCAGACTATATATAATATTTAGTAAGAGGTAGGTGAAATAAGAAATAAATCGATGACTAAATTAACATTAACAGAAGTTCTTAAAAAAACCAAGTCACTTATACAAACACATTAGGGTGCCATATTGGTTAAAAAAACAATTATGGATAGATACATATTTGTAACAAAACTAAAATTAATTAGAAGTAATTTGAAATGTGTACGGTCTCATAAATATATGATTCTACCGCCTTATCACAATGCGTGTAGAAATATCTCACCTCTAAGATCGCGTATTCACGATTGTGTTGGTCGCTTACTCTAAACAATTCCCCATGTTCTTCTCTCGTCCTGAACCTCAACTGCATCTGCGTAGAAAAGCGATCCGGTTCGAAGGAAAGAGCATACTTAACATAACTCTGTGGTTTGAAGGTGGTTGGAATCGTAGGCGTCGAACATGAAGGTCCTGTGTAACCAGGAAGGCACTGACATCTAGCCTCGGACAGACTTCCGACACAAATACCGTGTTCGTAACACCGAAGTGTCGACTCTTGGCTGTGGCATACTTCATCCGTCTGCGGGCAACCGGACACGCTGTGTCTTGATAGTCCCGGGTGGGCCAGATCGTACAACTGGAAAATGATTTAAAACATTGGGCTACCTTGAAATTGCTTACAATTTAAATAAAAATTAATAATGTGTTCAGTCTCTAGCATCCTAAAATGTGAACATTTTATAATTTAAAGATATTTAACCATTGTGAATGACTTTTTTCTATTTAAAAGTAATGATACCTACTACTTTTGGATCAAATCTTTTTTAATGATTTCTTATAAGTACAACATTTGCTTGAATATGGTTTCAAGTTTGAACCGAAAAGAAGAAAATATATCGGTGAACAATTTACTGTCTTTCTTGTACAGTAATAAAAACAAATGTGATACATCACACCCACATTTAGTTAGAAGTTCAATTTCAGGGCAGCAACCCGTGGTGAAACACTCTGGCCGATGACATTTAAAGAAACAGTCTTTTCAGAACCTTTTTTTAGAATAAAAGCAACAACTGGAACTCAATAAAATGTAGCTGAGACTGATCATAGACCTCTTTTATGGACATTTCATTGTGAACTACCATAATGTTAATATATAGCCTATATTATGATTACATCATTATGAAATCGTTTTTTAAATGAGCGCGAGGAGGTGCCGCGCCGCGACTCCCGAAGTACAGTTGTTTGATACGGGAATAATGTTTATGTACATATTGTTATTTAAGGTAATATAGTAAATCACTTGTCCCCAGGTAATTATGCCAGCTAGAAAAAAAAGTAAGCATTTTATTTTAACATAAACTAATTATAATTTATAATTAAAATTTGATATTATTGAAGTGGACACAAAAAGTTAAGTTGGAGGTTAACGTTTAAAAAGTAATATCATTAGTACGTACATTCAAAGAAATAAAATTAGAGATCAATGATGGAAAAAGAAAATCGTAATTACGTAAAAAAATTAGCTTCATATTTAATTAAAAGAATTGCTTTATAACAAAGAAATATGCTGTCTTTAATAATTTGTTCATTGTTGTCTAATTTACGGAGTACTTAAATGTTTCTTCAATAATATCAAATATTAATTATAAATCATAATTAGTTTATGTTAAAATAAAATGCTTACTTTTTTTTCCTGGGGACAAGTGATTTACAACAGTATGTACATAAACGTTATTCCCGTATCAAACAACTGTACTTCGGGAGTCGTGGCGCGGCACCTCCTAGCGCTCATTTAAAAAACGATTTTATAATGATGTAATCATTTTATCACAAATCGGTGAATTGGATAGATTAGATCAATTCAATGGCTACAACTTTCCCGCTGGAAGTTTGTTTGTAACCCAAAAATAAAAAATTTCCTCGCTTAGTGACTTTTTCATGTCAGTCTGTGATAATTCTCAAATATTTTCAATTATTAAAATTCGAAAGACCTGTTAAAATAAAAGTTTTTTATACTGTTAGAATCCGTACTTTATGTAGATTAAGAATATCCAAATTGTATTTTACTGAAGCCTTTCCATCGAGTTAAAGACTGCGCACGCACTACTCAAATGTTACCAGCTAGTGTGTATCAGCATGGTGACGTCAGAGTGAAACTGGCGGCACAGTGCCAAGATCAAAGAAACGGTTTAGCCCTTGTTATAGAGCCCTGGTTTTCTCCATAGCGGCCATTTTGTTTTTTCACTAAATAGTTTGTATCTAGAGAACGGTTTGACCGATTGACTTAAAACTTGACATAAAGTTTACCTAACAATGATATATTTTAAGTAAAATAAGTGATTATATCCATTAATGCGTTTTAAAATGGTGACTGTTAAAAGATTGCAAACCTAAATTACCCAAAAACCATACATTTTTATAAAAAGTTTCAAGTCATCTTTTTTGTAGTCCTTTTTATTCTGTATCGGCTCTTTAACATAACTATTATCCGTCATCCGATTGTTTTTACAGTAACACTATCCGAAGATAAATCAAAAGGGCTATAAAAAAGATGTCTTGACATTTTTTTGTTAAAATGTACCGTTTTTGGGTAATTTGGGTTTGAAATTTTGAAACAGTCGCCATTTTAAAACGCATTATTTATTTTAAATAGATCATTGCTAGGTTCATGTCAAGTTTGAACTCAATCGGTCAATCCGTTCGGTAGATATGAATTATTTTGTAAAAAACACATACAGACAGTCAGACGACAAAGTACAGTAGACCAAGTTTTGTATTGTGAAATTTATTTGTCTCGATCCCAGGATTAATTCATTTTAATTAATTCATTTTAAACAGTTGTAGACACATTAAATTAAATACACAGATTAAAAAGGTTTAACACACCTTATAATTAAATTAAACATAAGTTAGATGAAATTGCCTACATAAATATGTTTACATCATCAGAGGAGATACACTCTTTAACTATTGGTGAGCATTTGAATTACATTTCTTTATTTGTTCGTTTTCATCATTTCGCACAAAAACGTAAACGGATCATAAACGTCTTGGGCTGTGTGTTGTTTGGGAGCTGGGAGCTGCGAGTCGCGAGGATGGGTTGTATGTGCCTGTGAGGAGAGAAAGAGAGAGAGAAGGAGCTACGTCGCGTCGCGTCGGTGCGTGCGCGTGTCAGTTAGCTGTTCAACGAGTGACAACGTTGGAACTAAAAACGCGTTTCTGACAAAACCGTTCAACCGATTTGTTTGAAATAAACTTTAAAATTATTCAAAAAAATTTGCCCTAAAAATGACTACCTGTTTTAGTCAAATTTTGACTTAATTTAAAAGTTATTAATAGTAAAAATGTATTAAGTAATGTTTTCGAAAATTAGAAAGCATAGCGCCTTTAACAACTTTATACTGATTACAAAACAGTTTTATTTTTTCAAATCGGATAAAAAATAAATGAGTAATCAGTAAAATTAATTTGGCCACGACAGTGCTGCTATCTATTGGGCTAAAAACACAACTTTTTTTGTACTGTTTAGCCTTAAATACGAGTCAAATGTTTTTAATTGCCGAGAAAATTCTGTTTTTACTACTAATATATAGGCTTATTATTTACACAATTAATCGGTATTTTGACGTTTTGCTTACTGGTTTTCAAATACCAAATTTATTTGTATTAAATTAAAACATTACACGAAACACTTTCAATTAATATTTCCTGTGTCGGTTTCGCTACTTACTTTGCTGTTGTGGAAGACATTTTTTATGCACCCTTCGAATCCCTTCCCATAAGGCATAGCTTGCCAGTGATAAAGAGTAGGATCAAACTCCTGCACATATCGTCCTCCTATCTGCAGAGGTGTGTTGACATTCAGGTATTCGTTGAAAGGTGGTATCGATCCTGTCGCTTGACAACTGGAAACATCGAACTCGTGCGGAGTTCCATCGTCTACTTCAGAGATGTCAGCCGACTTGCAATAATCTACTACTAGCCGAACGTTCTATAAAAAAAAAGAATGATATGAAGTGTTTCATCTTAATTACTATATTTCAACAACAGATATTAAACAAATTCTGTTATTTAAAAGTTCTCATCATTCAGTTGTGAGTGCCTTTTCAATAAGAAAAAAAATATAATTATAAAATTATAAACTTTTGTCTTTAAACATTTTTAACATACCAGAAACTTGTGCACAGCATCAAATTTACTATAGCATAATTAATTTTATGTAAAACCAATATATTTACACACAACTAAAACAACTACCAAAGCAGAATTTTAGGTTAGGCCTAGCCCAAACCAATATGAATGATTTTGAATAATTGATAAAAATTATATTTGTAGTTTTTTAATTAAAAAAAAGAAGCAAACTGTCCATCTTTATAATAAAATATAGTACTGATTCAGGTAAATTTATTATGAGTATTTTTATACTTTTGTATATTTATCACTTCTAAAAAAAAGACAGTTATAAGACAAAACTCACCTCAGTATCCCAGAAGATGTCTACCCGATGCCATTCACCGTCATCCAAACTTTTCTTGGTTTTTACTTTAAGCTCGAGCGTTCCAGAACCAAAGTCGATCAGAAGTCTAGGCTGTCCTCGTTCCAATTCCAGCGAAATAAAGTCTGGAAATTAAATAGAATGTTATTATGTTCACAGGTTGGCCAATACTGAATTTACAAATAAAGTTATGGCTAACTCCTTTTAGAATTAAATCTTGGCAACACTACCATATTAGATATAGGCCTCACTATTCCAAATTTTAGTTTGATAACAAACAGTTACTTCCCACTGGAAAAATCAACTTTGAGAAACTTTAGAATTCCCATTTTTCTTTTAAAGGACGTTACCCTAAAAATGCAGTAAATAAGTGAAAGAATTTCTAATTAAAAGCTCGGCAGACCCAGCCACCACCTTGAATTTCAACTCCCATAAGAGCAATCAATGTTCAACGCGTAACAAGCTTACTGGAGTAATAATGATCAGAAAATTATAATGAGGATGTAATTTTAAAGGTTAAGACTGTCCAAATGAGGATATCATTTAGTTTTTTTTAATTTATTTGGAACTAAATTTGTTCTTTGGCTTAACTCAAAACCAAAAACATTATGAGCGATTTAAATAAAGTTATGTAATTAATTACTTTATTTTTTCACCGTCCAAACAACCCTTGTTAATATTTGATTACCGGTTTCGGTGAGACTAATCCACCATCATCAGATCATCACAATAATTTTTGTACAGTAAAACTCCAACTATCCGAATTCTAACTATCCAAATCGCTTTCAGAATTTCAGGAAAAAAATAAAGACGGGATCGTACTGGGATTTGCAAAATAATGATTCTGTCTACGTGCGCTATTGTACTTCCCTCCGCTAAGCTAGTGTAGGCCCCAGTTGTCAAACGGATTAATACAGTCAAACAGTTTACTTTGACCGAGATGTTCAGCAAGAGCAAGCAATTACATTCATCTATGTAGATGCGCTTAACATGTAAAAGTGTTACCTTTTCATTTAGTTAATTGAAGGCTCTTTTTATTTAAAAATACAGTAGTTTTGTTCTCCCATTTTCAACATACATACAGTAATTAATTAACCTTTTCGGGACTAACATACTAATTCATGCTCAGACTAGGTTATTTCAAGCACGGGACAATGCGTCTGGCTTTGTATGCCTAGCGCTAGCGAGAGGTTTGTTTTACTCGTTGTAATTTAGTGAAATTAAAGTGAAATATATTTATAACATAAGATTATTTTAACATTTTCAAGTATACAGTTCAATTTTATGATTTATTCTCTACAATTTGTTATAATCAAATTTCATTTTTGGATAAAGCATATATTCTTCATTTTTCAAAATAGGCTTCGACAAAACCTAGTAAATGCCATCTGGTAACATGATTTTATTCTTTCTATTTTCTACTGTTAGCTAGTACCTCCTTTCGATAGTCGAAATAGTTCATTTTAAAGCTAGTAGGTTGTATCAAATGCCAGTAAAAGAATTATATTAGTCGTGTTAACGCGATGATAGTACTAAAACGTTAAAGTTGTAAAACGTGTATACGCGACCGTAGTACCGGTATGTACGGACAGTTTACTCCCGTCGCATAAACGCAAAGCCAGTCCCAAAAAGGTTAAAATAGAAATATTTTTCCAAAAACTCCAACTATCCGAATTTTTGATTATCCAAATTTTTGATTAGGTCTGGAACCAATTGATTCAGATAACTGGAGTTCTACTGTAGTTGTTCATTTTTTCACAGTCCAAGAGCGTAAAAATGTTTTACTTGTCAAGATATAAAATACACATTATTAAAACTTTACACTACACACACTGGCACATATATAATGTTGAAACATATAAGTTAAAATAAAATAAATTCAAATATCAAAATTGCTTAGTCGTTCTCCACATGATCTGAATCACAACAGATGTGGAGAAACACTAAGCAATTTAACTTATTTGTTTCAACATTTTATAATATGTGCCAGTTAGTGCAGTGTAAAGTTATGTGTATATTTTATTAACAGTTATTTCATATTTTGAGAGTGAGGGTGATCGTACCAATAAGAAATTTTATTGTAAATGTTTTTGTATGAGTATTTTAAACAATATGAATTTTAAAAAGTCGTTTATTCACAGAAATCTTACCAGAAACCATGATCTCTTCAGGTTCAGGTGGAACTATAGGCCCATTGTAAAGAAGCTGTCCATCTGGTTTTCGTGTAATGAATTCTAAACTTAGATGTGAGTTGTCACACATTTCCAGAGCAGGATACCATGCCCAACCGTTTCCTCTAAAACTCCGAGCAGTTTGTTGACATCTTGGACCATTGTAGCCATGTGGACACGAGCAGCTGAAAAAATTAACAGTTTATTAATTAAAGAACCTAATTATATTGTTTAAAACCAATGGGACAGTTTTGTTTAATTATTACAACACAGTAACTAACTTTGATTTATAAATTGTAATATCATAAACGTATTAATGGACTCATGGTGGCTAAACGACCTCAGTCAACCATTTTTTTTTGTGTGTTTTCTTGGTGGAACATGGTTTGTAATGTCTCTTTGGTAGAAACACCAACTATATAGACTGAAAAGTCGAATGTCGTACGAAATCGTAGAATGCAATATTCTCAACTTTATTAAAAAAATACTTGAAAAAATTGTCCAAAAGACATAAAACTTTGTATATGTTCAGAACTAAATATGCAACTAAAAAATATTACTTTTGAAAAATGCCAAAAAATTAAGAAAAATAGTCCATAGATAGAGGCATATACCCTTAAGTAATACAACTCGTGCACATATGTTATTAAAGCAATAAAAAGTGTTTTGAAAAATATAAAGTGTATCATCGCTTAAAAGCTTCACGAAAAAACATGCGGTCAAAAATACCCCATGAGTCTACTGGAGTTACAAAACCCATGAGTCCACTGACGGGCTAACATTGGCTGAAATAAACAATGGTAAAATTTGGATAAGAGTAAAACCTAAAAAAGCATTTACCTTTAGAAACATTAAATTTGATCTGTCTTAAGTTTTGTTCACTAGTTACTTCTAATAGAAATTTTTATGATTAATATTTATAGTTTGTTTACACTAACTTGGCGTCTGTACCCTGGCTACCTGCTACTTAGGGTCTGTAGCAGGTAGCCAGGCTACAGACGCTAAGTTACTGTATACAAACTATAGGTTCTAACAAACTAACGTTTGGGGTTAACATTTTCAGTTCTTTTATAGGCCTAGCAAGATTTGTATAAAATAAATTGTATTTAAAAGTTAACTTATATCCTTTATCTTAAGTAATAACTGGCTAGTATTAAATTGATCTTCAGATTATAATATATACAAAGCTAAACTCGTTTTTAAAGCATTTAAAACTGTAAAATTATTTATAGGTATCTTTAGGCAAATTATTTAGGGTTTTTGCATAAAATTCTAAAAACAAGAACACTATCAAGCATCAACATCTTACCTTAATCCGTATCGACCTTCTATACAACGCCCTCCATTATGACAGGGATTGTTTCTACAAGATTCTCCCTTGGTAAAGTTCCTCGCTCCGCATGTACATTCGCCGATAACGTCAACACGTACACCAACCAAGGCCGTCTTGTTAGCGTTCACCATGTAAGGCAAGTTGCTTATATCTAGCGTGTTGGTACAACTGCCTTCACAATTTTGATTTTCATAAAGGCACTCGTCAATTCCTACCATTGTAATGTTGATTCCTACATCCTTTTCGATCTGAAAAGCAAAATAAAATATAGTTTTCCGCCTAATAAAGGATTCTATGCTCAGAACCACAATTAAGCCTACAACAATTTCTGTTCAAAGTGTCTAAATAAATGAGTAAGACCTAAAATTTCTGTAAACAAATTACGACTAGGTTTTTTACAGCAATTTTTGTGAAATAAACTATACAGAAATTAGACTTTTGACAATTTCTGTTGAATAAATTTTAAAAAATTGGACAAGACCCATACGATTTTGTGTTAAACTACCCAAATTAGTGTAGCCTTACAACAGCGATTTGTAGCAAATAAACTAAATCAATTATCTAGTTGTTTGTTAAGGTTTAAGCAACTAAATAAATACAAAAGCATAAAATCTTTCTCCGAATGAACTAATTCTTAGCCAATGAAAGAGTACGTAATATTAACACTTTCAGTGCTACGGCATATTAGAGTCTTCTTACGAATGACTAGCAAGATGGCGCTCAATTTGAACGATCGTAAATTGCTTTGCAGTCGCTATTCTCCTAGGCTATTTGACCTGGACTCGTAGAAGGGTTCCTACCAACTACTCAGGCAAAACAAATTGCTCTAGACAACGACTAAACTCCCTCTTTTCCAATGTAAAGTGAATGCGACAGATGCGGTTAAAACTGCACCCAGTCACAGGGAAAAGCATGTTTTGCGGGTTTAACTGCGCTCAGCACTGAAAGAGGTAAAAAACGTATTGTCACTTAGCTAACAATATCGCCTAAGTAACATTTCTGAAACTTTATAAAAGTGACAAAAAACAGCTAATTTTCAAGTAAATATAATGTTATTTTTATTTTTAAAACAACATTTTGGATATTTTTTACTATCAAAGAAAATAAATTTAAGTTAATAAAATTGACTACATTAGTTAGGCCTTATCGATTCTTTATCAAGTTGGAAATATGGGGTATTGGTTCTTAACAAACTACAATTAGGCGATATTAACCTCTAAATAATTGTAGCTAAGCAGTATTGTCTTTATTGTCATTAGTAGTTTAGAGGTTTTTTTTAATACTTAGACAGTATTGTTTCTGCTTCGTTTTTGTGCAATAGTGTTGCTACCTCTAGGATTTTTGCCATAAACATTGTATTAGTCGATGCAGAATACTAACATTGCATTAGTTTTTGACCGCCAAAATAAGTTGGAACCAAATAGTCAATTTTGTTAAAAATGTCCATTGAGCATTATTATTCGTTAAGCGATGATAAATATATGGATTGAAATTACAGTTGGTACTGCTATGATGGATCACTACTACTTTAGGTCATATTTACATGTATCTCTCCTGACTTGTTATTTTAGGAAAGCACACAAACAAAAACTGCACCTTTCATGTGTTTATTATACGTTACCCAGCCAAGGTCTCTACGGTTCCAAGAAATGTTAAAGATGATTCCAGTGCAGAAACCAATATTACCGGTTTTCTCGCATTGATCATTGCTCACTACATTAAAATAGTCTAATCAATTTGTCAATGAAGTTACTGATAAGACGTAAAACATTTTAGCTATGAAAATTCAATCGAAAGCAGTACAAACTATTACACATGCTGCTAGGCAGTAGCCATGACAACAATGGCGAGGTCTTTCTGTAAATTTCAGCACAATTGTAGGCTTTACACTTACATTCTTTCCCACGCACCTGATGCGTGAAAGATTGTGCGCGAGTATAACTGCCTGAGTAATTGTCTGGGAAAGATTTGAAGCCAAAATGGTGAGAACACCCTTTACCAGACGAAAGCGTTTCCACTTGAAAGAAGAACGCAAGCGAAAAGAGGAATCCTGCACGCAATTCCCGGAGTGTGGAAAGGTCATCAGACGAACAGTTTTGGGTGATGTGTGCAGCGTTTGTGTGCGGTTAGAACCAACCAGTTGTATTAATTTGTTCGTTCATTTTTCTTTTTTGTTGGTTCATTTTTATTATGGAACTTCAAAGAAGACGTAACATCACACTGGCAATTGTTGGAATAATGGCAACTATAAATGGACTGACTAAAAAAATAAAAAAGAGGGTTTGGTTGAAAGAGTACAGACTTACGCTGTCTTGAACTTTTTTAATTCTCTTCGGAAGGAGCCACAAAGACTTTGAATTTTTTCGTCACGAAATGTCTGCTTCTGGAAATCCACAAGTTTTACAAAAATCAACAATAGTTTTAAATGCACTCTCTCAAAGATTTTTGTTCTTATACGCCTCACTTTTACTCTTCCGCAAACAGAAGAAAGATTTAAATAAATTAGTGAGTTCTGTAATTAATTCTTTCGACCAGAGACGAACATTCATTTTAATTGAGACATAAACTAAATAAATAAAAAGTAAACACAGCATCAGTTCCTAAAGGCGTGTGGGAATGCTCCTACCGACTTTAAACTTCTAGAAAACTTTAGGGCCAGGCGAAATAAAATAAAAAGTAAAACACCGAATCAATTCCTAAAGGCATGTGGGAATGCTCGTACTGACTTTAGACTTCTAGAAAACTTTAGGGCCGGGATTATAAGCATGCTAGCATGTACACAATCCCCCAATCCAACCGCAACCTTTACACATAGACTCTTTCCAGCTTGTGGCTTTTTCCGACAGGAATGCACCCAAGTGTAAAGGCAGCTAATTAAGTGAATAAAACTAGCCCATTATATCAAGGAACAACTATATTCTCTTTAGGCCTTACCTCTTCTCTGTGCATTAGTACTAGGCCATTCAGTTTAACAGGTTTGTAGTAAGGTGATCCATGTGCAGAAAATCTGATGTCGGTTAACGGAGGAAGTTTTCTTCTGAGCTGCACGCTGAATACATCAACATTGTCCCACTCCGTGTTTAATAAATCTGCTAATTTATCTCTAAACCTATCTGCCTTACTTCTTACTATACTTTGTGTCTGAAACAAAACAAAATAATATATTAAAGCTACAAATGATATAATTTTTTCAATATTAATTTAGGTCGGGATTGTTAGAAAGTATTCTTTCGAATAATTTTATTGTATTATGTCTTAGAAGGTCTTAGACAAAACAAATTATTTATACTTTAAATTAAACAAAAATAGTGCAAAGTTCAGGCCAACAGTTATGTTGGGGGATAATATTATTAAAGAGGCAAGTTCTGCTAAATTTTTGGGGTTGGTCATTGAAAACCAACTAACTTGGAAATGTCATACAGACAATATATGCAAAAAAAACTTTGCTCTGGAATTTTTGTATTAAGAAATCTCAGGCACTATTGTAATCTATCCACAATGTTAACAGTCTACTATGGGCTTATTCATCCTCACTTGAACTATGGAATCATAGTATGGGGTGATTGTTCATCTCAACAAGTGAAAAGGCTTTTTAGATTACAAAAAAAGTCAGTACGGCTTGTAGCACATATAAATAATATGTGGTCATGTAGAAATGCTTTTCGGGAGTTAGGAATATTGACACTTCCTAGCATGTATATTTTTGAAGTCATTTTATACATTAAATACAAGTGTAAAACAACACTAAATAAGGATGTACATGACTATGGTACCCGATTTGGAAGTTACTTACGTCTAGGCCAACATAGGCTCAGTAAGCACAAAATGCTACCATCACAAGCTGGTGTAGCATTGTTAAATAAATTACCTGAAAGCTTAAAAAATATTGAAAATTATGACGTTTTAAAAAAAAGCCTTAGACGACTTTTGTTGTCTGGATCTGTTTACTCGGTGGAGGAGTTTATTGACTGGTAGTACTCCTCAGCTCTTACATATTCTTGTGGTCGGGTACGAGCATGTGCTGGAGTTTTTAGGGGACTGAATGTTTTATAAGTTGGTGCTTTTGAATGTTTTAAGTTGTTGAATTTAGTCCTGTTTGTGTATTTATTTGTATTGTTGGGTTTACTATTGTTATTATTTTCTTAGAGTTTTATTATTTATTAATTTTTAGGTGCTATATCTGCTATCGTTATGTTGGGTTTATTATGTTATGTTGGATTGTATTATAGGACTAAGCTGTAAGTTATTCTAATGACGTTGCTATGCACCTTGTGGTGTTTCTGCTATAAATAAAATGAAATGAAATGAAAGGTACCTCACATATTTGAAGGTACGATACTGAAGGTAAAATCGATTTTATAGGTAATATAATACAGACATGTATAATCATTATAATAATTTTAATAGTGATTGCTGATTTTGTGTTAAAAACACCTTTTAAACTCAGTTAATGTTCTTGTTCATTTACAAAATTCTGATTTTATAACGTCTTAGTGTTTATTTATAGTTTGTGCATCACTTACTCTATAGTTCCACACTCGTATAAAATCTTCATCAGTAATCCCGGCTAGTCTGACTGAGCCAGATTTGATGACAGCTTCGTGTGGAATTTCTTTCACCGTTACAGTCACATTCGCCAGTATATCGGTCTGAGTATGTTTCCTGTCGTACACTTTGAAACGTAGGTTGTACCGTCCCCCGGGCGTACCTTGCCGCATTGTTATCATACCGGAATCTTCGTTCAGTTTGAACTTTTGATGTTCTCCTGTTTCCCAGTAGAACTTCTTGTCAGGTAGATCCCAATCGTCCAGGTCGTATACGTACACTCGGCCAATTTCTGTATCTGGTGCCTGACCCTGCAAAAACATATTAAGTTAAATATGCTTTTAAGAGGTAAAATTTAAACTATTCATAAATCAGTTCTATTCTAAATATAATAGTATTTTATCCTACATATTATTTCTGTTGTAAATATCCCTTTTCTCAACTGATACGAAGCGAATAAACTTAATCAGTTTATCTAGATTTCTGTAATATTTACCATGTAATTGTAGACGAAAATATCCTTGGATCCAGGTTGCATTTTGTTGTCGTTAACATCACCGATGACTATAGTCAGAGTACTGGTTCCGGACATTGCTGGATTTCCTGAATCCTTGATAACAATCGGAATCAGATATTCCTTTTGTTGTTCTCTATCGAACGATCTCAACGATGAGACTACTGCCATGCCGTCACCGTTCGCTCCCTCTGAAATATACCCCAGCGCAATGTCAGTTTATTACACGTAACGCATTTGTTAAATAAATAACTAATGTTTAAATATTTAGAATGATAATTTGATCAAGGATATCATGCTGATTTAATAAGTACAGGAGATGCAAATAATTCAAACAGGGCTTGTAATGAGCTTCAAAAATGTACTTAAAACCATTTTACAAATAATGTTACTTTTTTTTTATTACAGACTCATCTTTAACCGGAAGAACAAAGTGTATGAACATGCGGCCACATCCATCAAATCCAAACTTTATAAAAGTCGTCAAAGGTAAGATGCAGATTATTTTATTTTGGTTATTGAGTTTTTTTTCTTTTTGAGTGTTGTGTGATAAATTTGATGAAGCCGACAGTGTTCAGCGAAACACCGTTGTAGTATAACGATTTGCAGCGACAGTAACAAGGCAATAAAACAGTTCCTTAATATGGCAACCAATGTTAGTGTTTAATTTGCATAGTAGATTTTTACATTTTACCTAAATATGGTTGAAAGCTAAGAAACAATTCCAAGAATAAAACTTGGTTCAAGTAAAATTAAATAACAAACACTTTATCAGATGTGTGCTCTTGTAAAAATGCTGGAAAATGATAACGTTTATCAATACATTATTTACTATTATGGAAGCTCTCAAAACAGATAAAGGGTTATTCCAATATATATAATAACAACACTTTATGCATAGGTTCCTGAAAGAATTAAAAAATCATGTGCTGTGCAAAAGAAGTTTGAACAAAATTCAGGTTAACATTAACTTAATTTTTTGAACTTACTTTGATCATGTTCGACTTTAAACGAAGCTCGTATAATATCATCCGCATTCGGATCCATCCTGAAGGTGAAAGGTGGACCATTACTTTTAGATCGGTCATCATCGTCTGTCGCTAAAACTTCAACGACTTTACGAGGCGGCACGTGTTCTGGTAGAACTGGCCTGTACTCTTTTAGGAACATTGGTGCGTTATCGTTAATGTCTTGAACTATTACCGTAAGAGTAGCGGTCGCTGTCTTGGGTGGGACACCATCATCTATGGCCAAGATTTTTACCTGAAAATAAAATTCATTGTGAAATTTGGAAAAATAAAAGTTTTTTTGGGCCATAGCTAATAACATTCGAATAGGATTATTTAAACAGACCTAAAAGGTAAATACAATAAATATATAGTTTTTTGAGTTCAGGAAAACAATTGATTAACAGGGCTCTATAGGGATTGCCGTACTAACTACAGGGTGTTTCAAAAAGAATCATCCGATTTCAAAAAATCAGATGTGATCGAACAATGTACTGTTAGAAGGAGGAAACTAAAGTTTCATATGGTTTTCGTTAGGTCGCAGCAGTGCGCTTCTGTCAACGCCCAGCTCAGTAGTTGTCAAAATGGCGTCTGCACAACAGAAAGAGTTTTGAGTTCTACGTTTTGCTAGTTGCGAGTCTGTGATTCCAGTGCAACGTGAATTTCATACCACATATGGTGTCGATCCTCCTACTGCCCAGAGTATAAGAAGATGGTATAAGCAATTTAGTGATCAGGATGTAAAGACAAATCATCAGGTCATCCCCGTGTGTCCAATGAAGATGTCTAACACATCCGCAAGAGTTCTGCCCCAGCCCGCAAAAATCAACTCGCCGTGCTAGTAGGGAACTAAACATTCCTTCAGTATCTGTCTGGCGTTTGCGCCAACGTTTGTGTATGAAACCATACAGGATACAATTACTACAAGCTTTGCATGAAGGTGACAAACAACGACTTGTTGAGTTTTGTAAGTTTATCCAAAATGGTAGACGGCGATGAATTGGAAAATGAAAATGGAGGTTTTGTATCGTTTTTAATGACGAGGCAATTTTCCATTTGAATTGAAACATTAACCATTACAATGTGAGAATATTGCACATGAAATTCACAGGCAACCACATGAAAATGTTCAGCATGAGAGAGACTCTCCAAAAGTTTATGTTTTTTGTGCAATCTCTCGGAATAAGGTGTACAGTACCTTTTTCTTTACAGAGAACACTGTTACGGGAATAACATATCTTGATATGTTGGAAAACTATCTCTTTCCTCAGTTGGAAACAGGGTTTACAGAACTTCATATACCAGCAGGACGGTACCCCACCACACTGGAACCTTCTGGTTCGAGAATTTTTAAATGACAGAAACATGGATCGGTCGTACTGGACATAACGACTCCGCGCTACATCACTGGCCTCCAAGGTCACCGGACCTTACAGTTTGTGATTTTTTTTGAGTGTGGGGGTTTGTAAAAGACACTGTTTATGTCCCTCCTCTACCAAACAACGGTTGAACTGAAGGGCCGCATTACAGCAGCCGTCAAGTCAATCATTCAAGACTCGCTTGTCATGAGTTTGGGATGAATTTGAATACCGCATAGACATATGCCGTGCATCTGTTGGGAGCCATATTAAGCAACTGTAAATGTATGTAAAAAAAAACTTTATTAGTTATAGTTGTTCAGTAACCTCTTGTTCATATGATCATTAGATTTGAAAATATAAACCTGTAAAATCGGATGATTCTTTTGAAAATACCCTGTACATTGTTTCTTCCTGGCAAGTAGGAATATATACAGTCTAAAAGTTGTAAATTTCATGATAACCATACCTGATGCCTTGGCGTCTCTTCCCTATCAAGATTCCTCTGAATTGTAACAGTGCCTTCTTGACTGATCAGAAATTGCCTCTTGCGGTCCGAACTACGGTCGATAGCAAACGACACGCGACTCTTGCCGCCTTGGTCAGGATCACTTGCCTTAAACGTTTCCAATGACTTTCCAACTTCAGCGTTTTCGTAGACGGATACTTCGATATTCGGTCTTTCGAATTGCGGTTTGTTGTCGTTGATGTCTCGCAGTTTTACAACAACCCATGAGTACGCGACGTGATATTTGTCATTGTCATTATCTTCACCCTGAAACCAACATGTCAATTAATAAAATTTACTAATAAATTTATCAGGCCTATAGTGTTTCATTTTTAGTAAGAATTCAAATGATAATTTTACCTGTTACCTCTTAATTTTTTACATGATTTAAGCTGAACAATAATAATAATAATTTATAACAAGCAACTCTTAAAAATTTTAGTAAATGACGGCAAACAAGTTTTGATAATTTTTTACCTAGCTGTTTAGCAATTGAATTTTTTGTGTACAACGGTAATAAATACCAATTTTGTCAGCGACTTTACAAAATCGATACGGAAAAGTTTCGAAAATGTTAACATATTCACGTTTCTAAATTAATTGCCATTACTCTGATGAATAGTCCTACATAGAAGAATTTTCGGTACTTACGTATTATACGGAGGCCACTATTTTTTTAAACGTTGCTAGGTTAGGTATTGTTTTAGTAAACAACAGAAATGCAAGAATAATAAATTTAAAAAAATAACCTAAATTCTAACCTATATTATTTAGCACAGTATGTTTAGTTGCTAGGTTACTACAAAAATAGTATGTAATAAAAAACGTCTAAAAATAGTGGCCTCCATATAATACGTAAGTACCGAATTTTCACAAACTATTGAATATTAAAAGAAATATATCTTACCTTATCATTAACTTGTATCCTAAAACGGAATCCATTGCTTTGAAGGGCGTCTTCGTAATCCAAAGGCTGAACGATTTTTAAAGAACCTGTGCCATCATTGTTTCTTACCATTGTGAATTTATCTGCACCGTAACCGCTGTTCTCAATAACCTGTAACAGGAAAGAATTCATTTATAGGTTATCTGATAAATTAGTTAATATATTTGTTTTTTGCAGTCAGTAACAGTTTCATTTAAAACAAAGCCACTGCATAATAGAGTTTAGTTCTGTGTAAGCTTTTATTTCAACATTATCATTAGCTTTACTTTTAAAGCTCTCTGAAGTAACATCGGCAAAGATAAATCGTTACTGTATTTAAAATACATTTATGTATTGTAGAAACAACACTGGTCCCAAAACTGATCCCCGAGTTATACCAGTATTTGTCACTGTAGTGCACTGGAAATGGTAGTTAACTTGATACTTGTAAAAAGAATATGATTGCTTACAAAACCGATTGCAAAACATAAGTGGTTTCTCTTAGTCTGTAATAGAGGTTATTCAGCATTTTAAGTTTCCTAAAAGTTACATACCTTATACTGGAACTTATTGGTTTCGTCTTCATCGTGAACAGTGACCGTAAGGATAGGCGTTTCAGGCAGGTTAGTTCCATCGGTTTCGTCCACTTCTGTAAACCATTCGTCCTTCGTAAACATCGGAGGCATGTCGTTAATATCTTTAACTCGTATCGATGCCGTCCCCGTACCTGTATACAAATTTTACATGTTAGAATATTATCACACACAAAAGTATATTATAACAAATGAAATTGGTTTTTTTCACTGTAAATATGTGTACATTCTTATGTGTCGCGCGTGACTGTTAAACTGTTGATTCGTATCTTGGAAATATTCAGAAATTCAGTCAACATTTTACTTTAATAGCCTCCTTATACTGTTAATATATATTATAGAATTACTGAGCAAAAAATTGTTCTACATGGTCTACTAAAATATATTGTATTTACATTATAGTAGCATGGAAAGGAAAAGTTTTGTTAAAATTTAACTCAATTAAATTTTGATAAAACTGATGATTTTAATGGTTATACTTAATGTTATACATTGCATAGGCTATGTTTCATCACACATGTAACTAGTAGATCTATAAAATAATATAATGTTTCACCATTATTAAGGCCAACATTTTATATTTTATTTTGATCAAATAAGTAATTTATTCTTCAAAAACGTTAACTTACATTGTAATTTATTTTACCATTATGTCATTTTAAGAACAAAACAAAATTATTATAGAACTCCGCTTCACCGAAACACACTGAATTACAGATATGTTTTCTTTACAATATAGAAACCAACCACCTATATTTTTCAATAAAGAAGACAATCACCTATATTATTTTCAATATAGACAATCGCCTATACTTTGATCAGTGTAGTAGACATCCTACTAATTACCTATATTTTCAATATGGACAATCACTTATATTTTTTAATATAGAAGACAATCGCCTATATTTTTTTCAATATAGTAGACAATCGCTTACCTATATTTTTTCCGTATAGTAAACAATCGATTATATTTGGCTAATATAGAAACAACTGCCTATATTTTTCAAGCCAATCTACCGATGGTAAAACATATGCATGTTCAAAAAATAATATCCAACTTTATGATCTTTAAAGTGATATAATACTCTTAGTTATTGGGTTTATTGTTGGTTTTAAAACTTTATAACAACAATCTTTACGATCATTAAAATGCCGTAAACTCCTTTAATAATCTGTTGCATCAGCCTGTCTAACAAATTTTCTCGTGAACCCCAGTGGTAAAATATATCCATGTTAAAAATAACGATTATTAGCCATTAACCTATTTCAGCATAGAATTGTAACATATGCTTTTGCAAAGAAATAGCCTCTTAATTTTGTAAATCGTAACAAATTAAAATGGTGTTTCTTGAAAACGCTCGGAGGTGCAAAAGTAAAGTTAATTAATTTCTTATTAAAAATACAACTTCTGTAATATACGGTATATCACTTTGATAGATGTTTGTTGTAAACGTTTGCCTGTGTACTGCAGCAAAGTAACTTTACTAAGATTGTCATGATTGAAAAAATATTGTATCTATAAACATAATATTTATATAAAACTTCCAGTTCAACAAAAAGAGATTCCCTCATTTCCATTGTAAGTCATCGAGGCATTTTAAAATCTAGGTTTAAATTTAACACTGGCCTTTTACAAAAATAACCCTTAGCAGTCTAAACGTATAATAAAGTTTCTGTATAGACATAGATTATTAAAAAATAACCGAAAAAAAATGTCGTTACCTTTTAACCCTCCTCCATCCATCGCAACAACTTGTATAGAATAGTCTGGTGTTCTTTCTCTGTCCAGACAACACACAGCTGTTTTAATAACTCCAGTTTCTGTTTCTATTTCAAAGATCGGTGAGCCTGTTTCTTCTTCTATTACGTTCTTTTCGATGGAATAAACCAATTTTGCGTTTGTACCTTCTGTCGGATCGTCGTAATCGACCGCTGTCATTGTCATAACAACCATTCCTGAAAACAGAGTGTTGTAAATTAAGTTTATATAAAAAACTGTTTAATTCTTACAGACAACTAACTTAAAATAATAGTAATTATTGTGTACAAACTGCAATGTTAATTTGAATCTAATAATGTGATAAACGAAGAAAGTGTTTAAAAAACAGTATTTGATAGCTGTTTAAATGGTTAGGACCATCACCAAGGCAAGAGAAACTCCTTGCCCTTGTGCAAGGGAGAGTGTTGCCCCCTCCACACCCCTCCCAAGAAGCATGTGTATATTAATAGACAAACTGTATTTAAATTATGATTAACATACAGGGTTGAGCAAAGTCCTGGAAACCTACATAGCATAGAAAGTAAAGTAGGCTAAATGTAAAAGGAAGTTTTGACACATGATTTCCAATTATGAAATCTTATATATTTTTTATATGTGACCAAATTTTGGAATTTCACCCTCCAATGGGAGAGAGCAACTTAAACTGTTAATTTGAAGTCGAAGTGAACAGTTATCCCATCATGTGTTGGCAGGGCCGTAGTCTGACCGGTTTTCTCGGGCCATTTGCCCGGGCCATGAGAAAATCACTAAGCCTACACATAAGAAAATAAAGCTGATGATGTTATAAAGTTTGTTTTTGGAACGTTAGGTATAAAGTGGTGGCGAAGTTGAGATTTGAGGAATGCTGACCACGATGTCAGAGGCTGTGACTCATCGCCCTTCTATAATAAACACTTGTCAACACAACATAGCTTAGCACAACTCCCTCTCCACCTCTGCTCCCTGCACTATCACTAACTGTACTTAGTTCTTCTTCTTTTTACCAGCACAGACAAGAGAATAAATAAAGACGGTCCCACCATCGCGAAAGGGTAATGAGAATTTACCCAACAGCTACTAAAACCAAACTAAATTAGCAATGCGATTGCTCAAATACATACGCCTACGCTCAACAATTCGACCACTACCGGTGGACTGGAAGTTATAGGGTAAACCACAAGGGATTGTTAGAACAATAGTATTGCGAAAGGGGCCCGTAAAAGCTGACTACTGCCCTGGGTGTTGGTTTAGGGCTTCAGTTTGGAGATTTTTCAAAATAATAAGCTGTATAATTTAATAAAACAAAATTTATGGAAAGAAAATTTCTTAACTAGAGTAATTAAGTACTCCAATTAGTTCATCTTATTGTAGTCGTTTAGAAACCTACATAAAATAATTTTAAAAAATCTATGAAAACCCATTTCCAGGCCTCCTTAGAGCTCCTATAGTAAAATTGAACTCAGAGTGAGGCGGAAGTTCAAGCCTACGGAGGGTCAGCACGGTCGACTGGTTTCCGCTCCACACCTACCTGAATTTTACTTTTTTATAGTAGCGTATGCAAACTTTTTTTATAACAAGAAAATATAAAAATAAATCACATAACGTTGTGTATCGCGGTCGTCAGTTTATTTTGATACCAAATTTGAAGTAAATCGGTAAATGTTGAGTAATTAAATGGCATAGCTTTTAATGTTACTCAACATTTACCGATTTACTTCAAATTTGGTATCAAAATAAACTGACGACCGCGATACACAACGTTATGTGATTTATTTTTATATTTTCTTGTTATAAAAAAAGTTTGCATACGCTACTATAAAAAAGTAAAATTCAGGTAGGTGTGGAGCGGAAACCAGTCGACCGTGCTGACCCTCCATAGGCTTGAACTTCTGCCTCACTCCGAGTTGAATTTTACTATAGACAATTAATTGTCACCCATTTTTTTCTTGGGTGGGCCTGAACATATATGTTTTAAGTCAGGAAACGAAAAAATATCAAGTCTATCTATATTTTTTTAGAAGTTTTAGCAATCCTAAAAATATGGAATTAAATCAAATGGCTTTGAAAATAAGTTAAATTCGTTATTTAAACAGTCATAGTGCGTAAATAATTACATTTTGGTAAAAAAATACATACGAATATAAAAGATTTTTGTCTTAAAATACCATTTAGGTTGATAAAATATGAACTTGACATTTTAATTAAAACCTCGATTTATTTTTTTAAACACTAACCATATTTCATCTCTATATTTATGATATGATTCTACTTTATACAAATTATAATATTTTCAATCAATATACAATTCAGGGAAAGTAAAATTTCTACAGCCCTTTGTATCAATTTTAGTTTAAGTAGTCCTAAATGATGATCATCTATTGTTGATCTTATAAATTAATAAATTTAATTAAAATTGATACAAAAACAGCTCAGGAAAACTAAACTGGAAATCTATTTTTATTTTGTCATGTTTCTTCTTTTTTTTTTAATAACTTGTTTCAGTAGAGGTAGACATGAAATATTTTACATATATGTTAATCTGCCACTAGTGAACTTGCCTGTAAGAGTACTTTATTTTGTATAAAAATCAATAGTAATTTAAATAATGTATTTTGATGAATAATTTTTCCTTGTTCATGGAAGGACCTGCAAGGTTGAGTGAGATTTTTTGGCAATGAGTTCTGTCAATAAATATCTTAGTTTTAAAGATATATAGAATGAACAAGATGTCGAATGAAAGAATAAGGTACAAATGTTAAAACGTTTTGAGGGAATTTAGAGAGAAGCAAAATCCAAAGCATCAAAGTTCTCCATTGTTTCATAAACAACAGATCTTCAATAGAACTCAGTTGGATTCTAACTAAAATATTATTGCTTTATATCGTTTAAAAGGGCAAGAAATTATTAATCAAACAAAATAATGTATACTGTTTTTGTTGTATACTTCCATCGTTGTCGATAAATTGTAAACTCATTTGAAATTTCTTCAGTTATAATGAACTCTTCACTTAGCTCAAAATTTGTTGTTTTATATTTTTTTTTTTTATAAAAACTATTTAAGTTTCATTGCTTTGTATAAAATTAATTGAAAAATTCTTACCCGCAGTTCCGTTTTCCGTAACATTTCCAAAGTACACTCCTTGTGGGAAAATCGGAGCGTTGTCGTTAATATCCTTCAAGTTGACCTGAACATCAGCATAACCGACTAAGCCTTCGCCTCCTTCGTCCTGGGCGAACACGGTAAACCTCCATTGTGGCCTTCCATTAGGCTGGTCCCGATCCAAAGGCTACAAAGAAAATCTCATTCATTATACATTCAACAGTCGCTTTTAAAAGTCCCAAAGCCGCTTAGGAGTAACGGCTGTAAAACACGAAAAGTGAAATCCCTAACCGCTAAAATTACTAGTTTGTTGGAAGTTTGAAATGTTCGCACATCAAGAGTGTAATGAAAACATTTATGATACAGATGGAGTCGTTACAACTTGGCCAACTAGGTTAACACGTTAAATTTCTAAATACAATAGCTTGGAACTGCAATGCACAAGAGTCGTGTTAGTTATGGGCTTTTGTATTTGTTCAAGTGTGATACGATTAAAGTCTCCATAATTCTGACCAAATGTTGTGAAATGTAACAATAGTGGGCGTTGGTTTGGTTCCGACGGGAGATTCTGAAGGGAAAGTAAAAACATTCGGTTATGCTACCTTATTCTTTGAGTTAAATATAATTGTCATTTAAAAACGTTTTTACACGATTTAGTAGATAATTTTCAAACAGATACATATCTGGTACTTGTTTGTATGTTATACAGATTTCTCTATTAAAAAAAGGTCTACAACAGAAATAAATTAAAATAAAGCATTTCCTAAAAATACATCAGTTTTAGGCTAATAGAAAAGTAACAAAAGTAAATAACTGCAAATCAAACGGTGTCGTTGACAGAACGTTAAAAGTCTGTGAGTAACATTTAAAACGTGTTGTCCTCTCACTCTCGGCTAATGCCGAGTTCAATAAATACTCCGCCAAGTAGCTTTCCATTTGATGAAGATCATTTTGCACTTCCCAACATTCTTTCGACACTAGTAGACATTAGCTCCAGTACAGAGGTAAATAAAACGATATAATCACAATTAAGGGTCTGCTCCAGTAAACGAGAAAGCAACCGGAAACGAAAGTGCTTCTCACTATATCCCTATCTAAACAGTGCAATTTCTTGCAGCTGAATGCTTTGACATTGACCCATTTCAAACCATTTTATAAGTCTATCTTTTGTAGTTGAGTGTTGAAAAAAAAGACTGAATATTCTTTATAAAATTTCGGATCCGGCTTGCAAATTATTTTTCATTATTAATTTTTTATTGTGTTAGGAAAAAAATTCAAACTTTGTACTTACAAAATGTCAATTATATAACAAATCAAAAGCATTTATAAAAAACTAAATTGCAACACGGATGCGTATTGTGACTGTGCTTAAAATGAAACCTTGCAAACAACTTTATGATAAAAAATAAACGAAATAAATGGTTTGAAATTTAACATTGCTCTTATGGGATAAAAATCCAAGATGGCCGCCACTACAGCAGACCCTTAAGGATCAAATGTTCAAAATCAGCTCTTTCAAGTCCAAATGTTTGGTAAAATTTCCAAGAGTCTTTAAAAGTGGAATGAAAGTAACAGGTATATTTGTTTCTTATGGCGATAGTAAGTGGACAGACTCTAAAAATATTCGGAAAAGGATGTTCTGAGTTTTGTGATTTATAAACAAGGGTTCCGTGTAACGTTCCTACTCAAGTACCACATATCTTTATGTTGACTATCGACTAAGAGTAAGACAAGAAATTAACTAAAATTAAACCATTAGCTAAAAATATGTCTACACAAATTTTAAGAGTGGCTTTCTATAAATGGATTAAATGTTAATATAAAAAAAATAAGCGCAACAACTACTGTGCCATTCAAAACAACCTTTTCAAATACAGATTTATTATATTCTAGGAGATCTGCCCCTGCGAACACATGGCAATGCCAATGCAAACCACAAAATCCCTGATTTTGTTCATAATGTTTTAATTTCTTAAAAGGAATTTTTACAGATATGATGATTGATTACTACAGGGGCACTTGGATCGAAGTTAGATGGTGGGGGTGGCTGTTACCTGTACATAATGTAAGACAAATCGAAATAGACACGCATATCCCCAACATTTGTCCACAAAATCCGTAATTTTGTCCATAATTTTTAAATTTTTAAAATTTTTTAACAGGAATTTTAAATATTTTCGGAATAAAAAGTAGCCTAAAATATTCTCTGAAATGTCCTCTACATGTTAATGTAAGTTTCGTCAAAATCGGTTCAGCCATTCCGGAGACTAGCCCGGACAAACGGACAGACGAAAAATGTATAAACGTGTGTTTGGGTTTTGGTAATTTGTAAATAACCATATGAGCTTAGAAAAAACTTATATTTTGAAATCACAGGCGCTTCAATTTTATTTATTTATACGAATAGATATATTTTCAACACAATCTATTTTGAACATAATAAACAGATAGAACTGTTTTAAAATTAGATTTGTGGGTATAGACATTGAGTAAATTATTGACAGTAATAATAATTAAATATAGTTCATTATAAAAAAAAAAAATTGAATAACTGATGTAAATTAAACATTTATATTTACTATGGTTATTTTTATTCACTAATTAAAGATGGTATATTTTGCTGCAGAAACTTAACAGAATGATAACAATGAGAGTTTTATCTGTGTAGAACTAAAGTTATTGACTTTACTAGTTATGTTTCATTATATTTTTTTATGTGCTATTGGTTAGGTTTGTTGGTGCTTGTGTAGATTAAAACTATGGCACAAGAAATTGAGATAGGTACATTATTCTTTTAAACCCAATTCATAAACTTTATCTTATATTATAAAAGACTATTATTACTACAGGTTAGACAGGTACAAAGTTGTTAACATATAAATATTGCATTTAAAACATATTATAATTGGGCAAAGTCTTAAGCCCACTATGACATTTTTAACTTTTCCAATATAAGGTTTTTTTATTATAATGGTTTCTATATTATTATAAATAATGATAAATTTTTAGTATTTTAATGCTGTTGTAATTATAAATGGTTGATATTGACATTATTTATATTCAATATCATTAATTTAATGTAATTCTGTAACTTTATAATGTTATGTTTTGTTAACTCTGCCATTTGTAAAGCTTTGAACTTTGAAAACAGGTGTTTTGCAGTAATAATGATACAAATTGTAAAAAGTCACTCTTTACACAATTAAACAAATCTTTCTGTGGTAAAAGTGTGACTGGCATAGTGTGTGTATACACATTTTCTTTTACTCCTTACGATATTTTCTATTCAAATATTGACCTTAACTTCTAAAAGTCCCTGTATGTTACAAAACTGTTATATTGGCAACAAATATACGAACTGACGGAAAAATAAAGAAAAACCTATTAACGTAGACTAAGAAAGTACTCAAAACATTGCACAAATTATAACCAATATGATTTACAGAAGTATATCGGGCTGCAAACTCATAAAAGTTAATAAACGAACAAAAGAAATGAAACGACCATTTTCAGAACAACATGTTGGCAACCATGTAGATATTACAGTAGTGCCAATATAACGGTTTGTAATTACTGTGAAAACGTTTGTAGTGCAATGTTGGTAATAATACAAACCAAAACTAATTACATATTATTTATTGAAATGTTTAACTAAATTTGTCCAAACGGATTTAATGTATACATTATTATTAGTAACTAGGAAATGGTTCTATCAATTTAAATTTACTTAGTAAATAGTTTTCCCGAGTAAAATTGGCATAATTAAAATACAAATTTATTCATTAATCTTTACAAAATTAACTGCTTGTTTAAAACGAAAACAGAAATTGCTTGAGCTCTTAAGAATACACTAATTAAAAGGGCAAATTTTTGTAAATATTTAGGCGGTAACGAATTCGGACTAAACGATCAAACCAGATCATTTACAAAAGGTTCGAAACTATTTTAGAACCTACTGAATCTAACTTTAGACATAATGTTGTCCTACCAGTATGTGTTTGTTGAACAAATATCCATGTGTTGTTGAAAATAGATATTTTAAATTAAATTAAACATGAGGTATTTAAAAACTTTTAGTTGTGAGATTTGAGCCACCAAAGTCATTAAAATTATACGGCTCACCATATGTAATTTTCCATCGAATGCACCTTAAAATATCTGTAAAAAAGTAAATTGCAAAAAAATGTATAAGTGCGCTAAAGTGACAAGCTTCGGATTTATATTTTCATCTACTAATTATTTACAATCAGTTTAGCTAACAAATTCATAAAAATTCCATAGTGTACAGAACATGGAATTCAACTTTACATTTTTTAAATTCCTTAATTACGGCTGGTTTCTGAGTAAGAGTGTTGTTGTAATACCAAGTCAAAAATTTAACATACCCAATACCAAGATTACTGTAGTAATTAGCTCTAGAGAATGGAGATTTTTGTGAAGTATGCAACTGGTAAATATAGTTTCTGGAGAAATTTTACTCTAGGACTTAAAAGCCTGAGTTTTATAGCTCTAGGTTAAATTCCCTTTTAGCATTTAACTAAAGATATTCTCCGATCCAGAAAACGGCCCTTAACTTGCCAGTTTGAAAATTTGTAAGTTGGTCGCAGTTGTTGAGAGTGGCGCACCCATGGGGCCGTGGCCCTCCTCCCCACATAGCCTAGTATTTATATAACAAAAAAAGTAGCAGGCGTATGTAAAAATAGACAAAATAGTTAATTAAAATTAAAAAAATGTTCATTCGATTATACTATTGTATAGAATGTAGGTACCAATTAAAATTACAGTACTCTTTTGGGCAATCTACTTTCCGGCTAAACGAAGAGCGAAATTACTGTACTAAACACATATCCATAAAACCAGCACTCTGTATATATTGACTTGAAACGTTTCATCGTCAATGGTATACTTCGTATGGTATACGGTCTAGTGTCTACTAAACCCGCCCATGTGCTCGCACGCGTCACCCTGCCGTCTGGCTCCAACAGAAGCAACTAAACATTTTGGTTTTGACAGCCCAAGACCTAAAACCACTCTCTAAATGAAAAGTGTGGGTTGGTGGAACAGGAGTTGTGGTATGGATAGAATCAATTAGAATGGCGTGTAGGGAGGGTAGTGCGAGAGAGACGGAGTACCTATCCCACCACATTTCCCCTACCGAGGCTAGGCAGCGTGGCGTACAGTCAATTTTATAGACGATGGCTTTATACACACCACATATACAACACAGCCACACTCGTCTGTGCAACTTTTGATACTGACTGTACTTTTTTTACTATTTGACTGAAACTGAAGTTAGTGGGAGGCGGGCTTTCCTGTGCATGCCATTCTAAATGCGTTGTACTATATATATATATATATTGGTACTTACAAAAAAAAGTAGCTTTGTATACATACAGACAGACATTTTGCAAAAAACACTTTTTTGGATTCAGGGGGTCCCAAAACGGATAGTTCCACAAAAATCTCAACATCGATTTTTTTTGCGATCTCTATACTTTTTCTATACTATAGTATAGTGAGAAAGTAAAATATATAATAAATAGACTTAATAGAAACGCCCTTGAAGGGATGTTTATGTGTGAAGAAAGTTCATTTTGAACTGTACATAAACTACTTAAAGTGTTTGCTACACTTCCCAGTTCAACCAGTTCTGCTGAAGGGTCATTTTCTACGTTGAAACGCATAAACACCTACTTAAGGCACACAACGGGTGAAAACAGGCTTAATGGTGTAGCAGCATTGATCATACACCAAGAAATAGATGTCGACGTTGAGGCTGTTATAGACTTTCTAGCAAAATATAAGTGCAGACGTCTTGGTTTTGTTTTGTAAATATGCCTGTAAAAATTTGTTTGTTGCGGTGTAATTGTATGAATAAACAAAAACCGTTATTTAAATCGTAAACTTTTCTTTTACTCATTGTTGCGTAACCAGGGAGGCGCCTTCTCGTGGCTCGGGGTCAGTATTATACTGCTCTTGGCAAGTCAGTAAATGAATTGTTTAGCTCTAAACTTATACTAAGATACATTGTTATTTGTTCATAATCATAAAACAAACTAAAAATTCAATTAAAAGCGTTTTAGTGGTGCACATTAAATTTTTTTAAAAATATCCCATAACCCCAGACACCCCCCCCCCCCCGCTGGTTCTGGCCGGCCCCCACCTTGATTAAATCCTGGGTGCGCCACTGGTTGTTGTCCTTCAAATTTTCTTTTTTGAAACAAACAAATTAATCAACGCTGATCCAACTTTTCATAAAGCAACTAATAAGAATTAAACTATTTATTTTTACTACTAAATCTTTTATGTACTTTAATCCAGTAGCCTATTTGTTTCAAATTTTAAATTGTGAGGTGAGAAGAAACGTTTATATCTCTAGTGTACCAGTTAATACTTGTAAATCTGCTATGGTAGGCCTAAATGTGATGTATAACATTGTCACATTTAAATCCATTGTTTATATATAAATTGCGTATCAATATGTATTGTGTCCTAACAGTATAATATTGATCTGTTTGATGTATGTGTAAGGGAATGTTTACTCAAGCTAAGCTATAGTATTGTTTGTTGTTTGTGTTGCTTAAACAAAGGGATTCATGTCCCTTGCCTTGTTATATTTGTATTTGTTATAATTTAATACAATAATTTAATTATACGTAATCGAGCATAGGCCTAATAAATAACGTAGGCTTACTAGTAGTTCTGTGAACAGTACTGTAGACCTCGCTCGTTGAAATAACAAATGGGGTTTTGAGCTTAGGTTAAAAATAGTGTGCCAGTAAGGAAGCAGAAGGTTTAGCCAGTGAAACATTATTTTGAAATTCCCGCGATTCCGGGGTTTCTAGTTCATGTTTTTTTTTCTTGAGCTTTTAACTGCTAAAGATTTTCTTTTAGGGGGCATTGTGTTTTATGTAGGTTAATAATGCGTAAGGTTTACAAATATCGCGTTATTGAGGGAAATCATAGAATTAAATATTTACATACTAAAATATAACAATGCATTTACAGTTCCATTGCATATTCCAATATTAGAAATAATGAAAACAAACGATGTTAAAGCGTCGTGATAGTGATCTCAACCCATGTACCAACACTTCCCACGCTGTCCAACGGTCATTTTTTGTATGTCCTTTATCGCCGCGAGGTTTCATTTGTTTCATCTCATTTTGTAATTCAAGTAAAGCTAAGACTAATACTTTTATGAAATAATAATTTACAAGTATACATTTCAATTCTTTGATTTATCCTGTACACTTTCTTATAATAATATGTCATTTTTGGGCAAAAGATATATTCATAAATTACTATTCAAACAGGCCTAGTTTTTTTAGCAGTCTTGTAGTAGGATCATAAAAACTGGTGTTTTCAAAATAATAAATTTGAAATTGATAAATATTTTTATACAGTTCTATTTAGAACTAAATTACGAAACTTTTTTACATTTATGGAAAAAATTATAAAAAACTTTTACTACTTTTTATGTAGGCCTAAAGTTGAACTTTTTTCTTTCGTTACTGAACATCCTTGTTTTTTGAGCTAATAACTTTGTTAATTTTACTTCAATCATTTTTTTTACTGGCATATATGAATTCTTTGAACCTTTATCTACAAAAAATCTATGGAACACTTTTGAATTTAGAATAAACGTATAAAAACATGGTTGAAATACAAAAACTTGGACGATTTTTAACAAATTTGAAGTTTACGGCCATTTTGTGAGCTTACCGTTAGAGATACGGAAAAAAATCAAGAATAAAATTTTGTTGAAAATCTAATTTGCTACCTGCAAAATACTATTAGTTTTTAAATTCGACTTACGGTTAAGCCACAAACTGGCTTTGGAAAAAGCTTACACTTAGAGAAATGGTCCGGCCGCCATTTTTATTTAATTTAAGGGGTTAAAAATGAAAAATGGAAAAAACCATATATATACATGGCTCGGCCTAGGAATAAGGAACATTCTTGCAAAAAATCATCAAAATCGGTCAAGGCGTTTGGCCGTAATCATGAGACAGACAGATACCGACAAAATGCCGAACGGTCGAGTTAAAACGGAGACCTCGCTTCGCTCGTTCAATTAGATTTTGCCTTTAGTTATACTTAAAAAAAAAATAACAATACACTAATTCTCACACACATACGTTTAGTGATCAAACGCGTTTCAACAACAAAGTCGTCATCCTCAGTGATACATGAGCTACAACTAAAAACTGATAACTAATTTAGCCTAGGACTAAGCTACATATTTCATTTATACCCCTCTACAAGAGTGGGTGTGGTGTAATATTAGTGTCTAATCAACCAATAGGGTTATCGTAACAACAGATAACGACAGAAAGTGAAATACCAAAGTGAATAGGAGAGAGAGGGAGGGTAATATTATAGGATGGTGTTGGATACATATGTAACAGTTATAGGCTATTATAAAATTAAGTTATACTGGTTCTTAAATATTTTTGTTTTATGAAATTTCAAACTGATAAATTAATAAAACTTGCCCACAGTTTCACAAAAACAGCAGTATAATTATTGCAGAAGTTTTAAGTTTAACTGAACCGACTTGTCCTACGTAGATGAAATTTGAGTAATTATTGTGAAATACAATGTTTAAAAGTCAAAGGAACAAATTAAGAATCTGTAACGAGCACATCGAGTTTAACGCCTTAGGTGTGCAACTTAATAACGAGTTCTTAATTACGATCAGATACGCTGACAATTTAAAGTTACCACTACTTCGCAACGCCTTTTAAATATCAATCAAAAAACTTCCGAGCATCTTACCTTATAATTAATGCCTCGTAAGTCATTTATCAAGTCGAAAATTTCTTGGGTAAATTTGCTTCGCATATTTTAAAACTAGTTTGGCTTCATTAAACGAACCATAAAGAGTTTGAAAACTTTGTGAACTTGATAAACTCAAGACAATTAATCTTTAAGAGATTTTATACACCATTACCGTAAGGTGTTGGTTCTAAACCCGGTGAAATATAACGCTTAAAATAGATGGAAATATTTTTTATGCGATCGGTATATTGCAAATTCATAGCTCTACTGGCGTTAAATGTTTATGGTTTACTTTTAATATTGGAAACATAAAATGCTTTTTATTTTTCAACGTTAGCGTAATCTATTCCTTGAAGAAGTTTTGCTATGTCCGTTCAGTTTTAACATTTAGTAATTAAATTTTATATGGAGGTGCTTATAGAAATATATATGTATTTAGGGTACCTTTCCACAAGTAAAAACGGAATATTCTGTTCCGTGATACACGTCGAATATACTCCATACAATAACCATAATTTACCCAGTAGATGAGATACTCCATTACTCCCATTTTCATAGGGATAATCCATGTTAAATTTAAAATTGCTTTATCTTGGAAAATATTTGAGATACAGAAATGATTCAAATATGAGAATATTCCGTTCTAAAAACACCGTCAATTGTGCCCTATACAATAAGTTACCCAGTAAGGACCCCATTTTCTTATCGGAGAACCATTATAAATTTAAATTCTTTGGTCTCATTAATTTTTAAGGTATGGCAATAATTTAAATATGCAAATATTCCTTTCTGGCACCATTCCGAATGAGCAATGACAGAATACCAAGCAGGTATGTGTCTAGGGGCCGCAAGCTCCAAGGGGCCCATTGAATTTTGTAAAATTCCCATTCTTCCATTACTAAACATTTTGTGCTTTCTGAGCTAAATCTTACAATTTCACTTGAAACAATTTTTTAGTTTCACAATATATGAGTTCTTTGGACCTTTTCCTACAAAATGGTACATAACACTTTTGGATTGGAATATAATTAATTACTATGCTTGCATATGCAAGTGGTCATATAGTAGGTTTTTCTATATATAGTTTATGAAAACTGATTTTTCCAAAACAAATTTTTGAAATTGCTGAATGTTTTTATAAAGACTTTGAAATACACGTTAGGTACTTTACATTATTTTTGATCGTGTTGTGATGTTTCTCTTTGTTTTTGTCAAATTATTATGTTTTGATATTAGAGTTTTTTTATTGTTGTTTCATTTTACGCCCACAGTTTATAGTTATTCATTAGTTTTAAGTTTAATGTAAAAATATTTCAAAATAACTTTTTATTAATTAGGCCTAAATGGGTTTTCTGCATATACTGTTATCGCCAATATAACATTAAACAACTGGTAAGGTCCACTCAAAGATATAAAATATTTTTAATTTTACATTACTGTAGGCACCACCCATCCTTAGCATCTCTGCCATCCAATGCTCTTGTCTTCCATTCATTGGTGTTAAGTGGGCAAACACGAATCTGTGGAGATGGGATTGTACGCAGTCGTGACCATTTGGTAGCTTACTCCGAACCAATGGGCTTTATCTAAACCTTCTGACAACCTTATTGTATAAAGTTTATCTATCCAAAATTTTATGTATTTTAACTCCCAGATTACAAATATCCACCGATTTTGACATTACTCTGGAACTCAATCCAAACCGCTGTTGCTTAGTGCACGAAATACAATAATTCGTTGTAAGCACTATATTTTAAGAAATCCAAAGTTAATGTTTAGCAAAATAATTACCTTCAACACATATATTTCCCCGCTAGTCTTGTTGATATCGAATTTACTGTTTGCTGGATTGTCAGAATCGATACCCTGTCCGGTGAGAAAGTAGACAATGTTTTGTGGGCGATCTTTGTCCCCGTCAGTCGCAGTAACCTGAAATTAACAGAACAGAATGTTTATTTACGGTTGTACCTCTTTATGAATAATAACTCAAAAAATTATCTCTTTAGGTAGTTTGGTTGACTAAAACTGGGCTCGCTTTAACTTGCATTCAGTCTAAATGAAGTATCGGCTGTTAATTCAGCAAATTGTGTATAT
>JAGFPH010000017.1:1031960-1045318 GCA_018207615.1 Philaenus spumarius
GTCGAGTGGAGGGGGAATCCCTTCGAGTTCGAGTCTCTCTCGCTTCGATTCCTTCTCGCCCCGTGAGCCGAGGGCCTTACACTTGTGTCTCGCTTGACGGGCTAAGTTGGATTTGCATATATGTTTCACTCGATTCCTCGAATGCCAGATGTTCGGCCCCCTTGTCATAAATTTGTATCCAAAACTTCCATCGCAAGTTGACGGTACTTCCGTAAAATGTTCAAGATAGTAATTGTAATTACATTACAAGGTAAATATGAAATAAATAAGTTGGCAAGAGCTAAAGGCAATCGCTAGCTTCGCAAAAGAAAGGACGAGAACTACTTTTAAACCAGAAGATATCGTCAAAAGTATATGCCAGTACTAACCTGTGCAAATGGGTTCACCAGAAACTATTAAACCCTTACTTCTGTAACTCTGACTTTGAGGACTTCAACCATTTTCTAAAATTTCTATAAAATGTTTTAGGCGTAATAGAGTTCTTGACTGGAAGTGGAAAAACGTTTCAGTGTACAATCAAATTCAAATCATAAAAAATTGCTTTTATTTGTAATTATTTTGTTGTTGTTAATACTGGTTTTTAGCTGCAAACCTTATGAAAATTAAACATGTTATTATAAAAGACATTATGTAGCCTATAACAAATTCATTTAAATAATTAAGAAATGTGTCCAATAGATATTAGTCTACAATTGTTAAGTAGACGTTTCCACTTTTACAATTTTAAAGCAATTAGCCGTGACTCGTAATTGCTTTAAAACAGATTCCGCTCGAAAAAGTTTCAAAGTTAAACAATAAATACTAGATTATCAGTAAGTCGAGAATATGGAATGTCAACTTCTTCCTAATTACAAAGTTTTTATGTAGAAACTTTGAAAATGTTCCGAGACAAAGTCTTGAGAAGGGGCAATTAGTGTAAACAAATTAGAATGTCCATTAAGTGAGAAGTAATTGATTTTCTTACTTTAAAAGTGCTTTTATCCTTTATTAATGTTTTAATTCTGACCCAATCAATGTTAAATCTTAAAATAAATTCAGGTTATGTTCTTTTAGGCCTTCAGAATTAATATGGAGATTAGGTGAAAAGTATCGGTAGATGCGATCGAACCTACGTTCCGAAGTCCAAACTGGGTTGGTATTGTTGGACAGAGGAGGAAGTAAAGCTGAAAACTGAATGCTTTTTGAAGTATGACACTTTAACAAATCATTTTAACTTTACCAGCTTACACAGTAAATAAAATCTAATTTATTAACATCAATTCGTACGGTCGTGGGTCTTTAACGGATGGATTATGCTATTCCCAAAAAGTTTTAAAATTAATCCAAAATATCAAAACGCCTTTTCCAAATGTTCACCACTTATTTTTTAAAGGACCCTTCAAAAAGTTATTACATATACCGGCTCGAATGCTGGCACTTGAGCAAACCGCTACTAACCTGACTAGAAACATCAGTACCCGGTACATCTCTGTTTAACACATTCACAGCTATGTGAGCTTGACACTGAACACTATGAGAAGCGGCCGACGCACGATGATTTGCGTGCTTCGCACGCCAGCCCCCATATTGGAAGTATTTTCAATACACAGAGCATTGCGTGCTTTTCACGCCAATTTTAAGCCTATGTTCTATGGACGCACATGTGCGTCCGCTTTAAAATATTAGTGATCATTACATAGAAAGGTTCAAAAATAAAAAATAAAGTAATTTCTACTCATTTAGGCTAAAAGGGTCTGCTGTAGTGGCGGCCATCTTGGATTTTTATCCCATAAGAGCAATGTTAAATTTCAAACCATTTATTTCGTTTATCTTTTATCATAAAATTGTTTGCAAGGTCTCATTTTAAGCACAATTACATTTTGTAATCCGTTTTGCATTTTAGATTTAAAAAAAAATGCTTTTCTTTTGCTCCGAATCCGAAATTTTATAAAGAATATTCAGTTTTTTTTCAGCACTCAATTACAAAAGATAGATTTATAAAATGGTTTGAAATGAGGCAATGTCAAAGCGCTCAGCTGCAAGAAATTGCATTGTTTAGATACGGTTATAGAGAGAAGCGCTTGCGTTTCCGGTTGCTTTCTCGTTTACTCGAGCAGACCCTTAATATAAAAAATAAAAGGTCAGCTCCTATCATAGGAAAGGCGAAATTTGCGTAGCAATGAACGTGTTAAGGGTGAGGTAACCATCCACTAGTTCGTTTGAAGGATGAGTCACATTAGAAAGCGGTGTGTGCCTATTAACTACACCCCCGGCCTATCGCGCCAGGGCAAGGCCAAGTGCCAGGATTGACGCCGATATCAGCTGTACTATATTAAAATTGACATGTTAACTAGCCTCTAAAAACATTTAGCGTCTAATGTCGTAAATCATTTTTTGAACAAGAAAATAGTACTAGAAAATGTCTATTTTGTTTTCTGAAAATGTACTAATCCGTCCCAAATGTAGTTACTAAAATATTGAAAAACTTAAATCATTCAAAGGTTATACCTAAGTCGTAATTCACTTTTATAGTCGCTGGAGGTAACGGTGCAGCCCATTTTGTTCGAGCACTTTAAACTTGTGATAACATTTTGAAATATCGTTGGTAAAATCAGGGCACAGTTTAATTTCTTAAAGTTGGAATTCCAGCACACAAACTTTCTGAACAATTTTGAAATATGATTTGCATTTAGCGTGGAACTTTTATTTAATTACTCGGTACAAAATTTGGATGTTTAATGTTAATGCTGATTACTGTTATTATTATAGTTAATAAATAATAGATTTAATGGTGCTCACATTTCCGTTAAATATTTAGTATACTTTTTGTTGTTTTTATGTTCAATAGATGCTGCCGTTTCTTTAAAAAAAAAGTATTTAACAACCTGCTTGTATTCGAATGTAATGTTGTGTAAAAATTTCAAAGTAAACGGTGAAGAACTTTTGCAGATTTGAGATTCTGAACAAACATTTACATTTTTATTTCTATACTATGGGAGACCCCTGCGTGCTCCGCACGCCAACCCCGTTGGAAACTTCTACACACATATGTTATGTTTTCTTTATATTAAAGGTGTAGCTTATAATAATAACATCAAAGCTAAGATGGTAAATAATGTTAAAGGTCTAAATCTAATTATTTCGTATATTTTATAACAGCAGTTATAATAAAAGATTAATATATCCAGCAAGGCGCAAGACTACACTTTAATAAATTCCTCACCTAAAAGTTAGAAATACAAATATTGTTTACAATTTTGAAATCAGCTGTTGATGAAAATATTATATCAAATACCCGATTAATGTACCGACTATAAACATATTTAATTATTATTTATTATGGCGCTCCTATTGCCGTAAAATAATTAGTAGGCCTATAGTTTGTGTTATTAGCGAATTTCCATAGGAAAAATGAGCTATTGCAGTGGCCCTTATGGTAAGACCCAAGGTCAAAAGTAGCAAGTGAGCATCGATCATGGTCCCAGAACACGTTTTTTGGTGTCATTAAAAATCATATATAGCCTATATTTTATATACGTATATATCTATATATGTTTTCGCACTCTAGCGGCCGCATTTTAAGTCCGATTTGGTCCAAATTTGGTACACATGTTGGTTGTCTACGTCGCTCAGTCGTTAGCCAAAAAAAATCCAACAACCGGAAGCACGTTTTTTTAAACGGAAGTAACTATTTTTTGCGATTTTCCCTACGAGAGTAAATGTGTTTTAGAGTTTTTTCTACAAATATAACTGTAGGATGTTATTCTGCACATTTTGTTTTTTTACGCGACCTTATAGCAAGCTCGGTTCCCCCAGAATCGATCAAAACGTAAAATGCCATAAAAGTACCCGGTTCAAAGCCATGCGGTGGATTTGGCCGTGCGTAGCACGCAATGCATTGTCTATTGAAAATACGCCTAATACGGGGGTTGGCGTGCGAAGCACGCAATGCATTGTGTATTGAAGATACTCCCAATATGCGGAATGACGTGCGAACCATTTTGCAGCTTTTCAGCACCGTCGTGAATAGACCTATTTCCCAAACTGCTGGTTGAAACCCTAATACATAGGCCTATAAACTTAATTTTGGAAATTTGCTCAACTCACGTCAGCGGTTCAGCTGCATGGTCTAATTATTTTTACATCCGACAGATGGCGCTGCTTTTTAAACACTCGCGGTTTCGAATTTAATGTTGTGTAAAAATTTCAAAGTAATCGGTGAAGAACTTTCGGAGATTTTAAACAAACGAACATTTACATTTTTATGTGACTGTAAGCCGTATTAATATCAATACAGTAGTTGTATTGAACTTATTAAAACATGTTGCAAAAATCAACAGATCAACTGAAGAACTAACAGAATACAGGTCCATTTCTATCTGACTATTAAATACATTTGAAAAGGCAGCTTTCATACAGCGCACTCCATTTAATTATAATGAGGCGAAAGTAATACTTCGCATTGGGCACTGTTACTTGACGTAACTGTTTCTGCTTTTCACCTCTGCGAGTAACGAGCTTGCGATATCTCGCCTCGGCGCGCATAATTACTGGGAACACTTCACTGGGAATTATTTAGGTTAAATACATTTTTAAAGTACTCCGCTCAGAGCTCCGCGTCTGTTATGCATTCGTACACGGATATTATTCCGTACTGCTACGTACTAGACGAGACGCAGTTATTATTACGTAAGAGCATTAAGTGCTGAGCACTGTTATAGAATCATACACGACTGTAAATAAACCCAGACAATTCGTTTTAGTTGAAGACTTTGGTATTTTACTGGCATAAAGTAGTGGGAGTTATTATAAAGGGTTTTATAAAACCAATTCAAGTATGCCTTCAATGAAGAAATCGAATTGCAAAAATAATTCGACCACGCAGCTGAACCGCTGACGTGAGTTGAGCAAATTTCCAAAATTCAATTTATATATGTTTTTAGGTTTCAAACAACTATTTGGGAAATTGATCTACTCACGTAGGTGCTGCCAGCATGTACCAAAATATTGCCATCGGTCAATACGGTAAAAGCCGTGGTTTTAATTCTGATACTTTTACGGTATTTTATGTTTTGATTGTTTTTGGGGGAACAGATGGGCTACAAGGTCGCGTAAAAAAATAAAATGTGCAGAATTATTTCTTACGTCTATTTTTTAAAGAAAACTTCAACAAAATGTAATTCTAGTACAAAAAATCTCAAAAAATTGTTACTTCCGGTCAAAAATTTTGTCTACTTCCGGCCAATTTTTTTGGCTAACGAAATCGTCCAAACGACTTAGAAAACCAACCTGTGTACTAAATTTGGACCAAATCGGACATAAAATGCTCCCGTTAGAGTGCGCACACCTATATACATGGTACTTCCGGTCAAAAATGTGGTCTACTTCCGGTAAATTTTTTTGGCTAACGTACTCGTCCAAGTGACTTAGACAACCAACGTGTGTACCAAATTTGGACCAAATCGGACGTAAAATGCGTCTGTTAGAGTGCGCACACATACATACATAAATATATACATATATGATTTTTAATGACACCCCAAAACGTGTTCTGGGGACCATGATCGGTGCTCATTAGCTACTCCCGACCTTTCTTAGGTCTTACCATAAGGGCCACTGCAATAGCTCATTTTTCCTATGGAAATTCGCTAACAAGAATATGTGTTTGTATACCTACCATCAATCAAACATAAAGTTAAAATCTAATAAGAATTTATGTTAACTATGGGCTACTGCGTGCTTCGCACGCCAACCCCCTTTGTCGTTGACAAACATATTTTATAAACAATCATTATACTAATACGTAAACATCGAAATTTGCAACCTTTTTTAACTTTTTCTTTAGTATTTATTGTACAAGAATAGTAATGAAACTTACATCATTCGAAAGGTATTGGTGCCATAGATGTGCAGGAAAAAATCATCGTTTTTTGAGTATTTGTTAGTTATATGCTATACATATATATTATAAACATAGGCATAAGGTTAAATCTACTTAAACGTTATAAGACCTCATTTTGTCCGATATTTAAAAAATACTTTATAATGATTCAATGAAAGGCCAAAATCCATTTATTTAAAATAGCCTCAACGTTTCAGGTAGCAATGCACCCATTTTCAAGAGCTGGGGATAGAAATACATATATAATTAACAGAACATTAAAAATTTAGGAAAAACTTTAACAAACACATTGGAAATGTTTACATTACATTGTTTAGTTTAAAAAAATGTTTGTTTTAGATAAAGTGTTTGTTCAAATTATGTAGGAATGTAATTTATACTCCTAATTTGAGAGGACGTCTCAATATGAAAATTTCTAATAAACATTGAAAATGATTTAACACCTTCGCCAATTATTAAAAGGGATACTTTCCAATTCAAAACTGTTTTGGTCTTACGGTTTCATAAGTTTTTATCGAAACTGTTGATTGAAACAGTTTTTCGTTATTCACACCCACGTCACCCACCTCTACGCAAGTCTCCACAATAAAAAAACAAAACCCCGAACAACCAGCGATATATAAGACCATAATACTGTTCGGATGACGTTTAATGAATAACCAAAATATTCGTTGTAATCATCTGTTCAATCGTGTTTAGGGGACCGGCAATTGGCAATCAACACTGACCGAGTTTCAGCGCTGACTTTTCTTTCAGAATACAAACTAAACTCTTAAGTCTCAAAACATATTAAGTATTTGTTTTTGTCACCAAACTAAGCTCCTAATAAAAATTGCTTGAAAAAAAATCCAGGGAAAACTGTGGGGGGGGCAGCTGCCCCCTGCCCCGGGTTAGAACCCCCCCCCCCTTGCTAGGGCTGACCTGAAATTATATTGATAAACTGGTTATCCGAATTAACTGTGTTATCTTTTTATTTTATACAATTGGTTCTATGGCAATGAATATAAAAACCTTTATATATAGGTCATGGTTTTATATTTTTCATATGCACCTAATTAATTTTTCCCTACAAAACGTTTTAAACAATTAAATGAAGGCATTTTATTTGTTTACATTTATGGCTGTATGAGGTAATACCCCTTTGCCTTCCATGTACGGGAAAGTATTTAAAACAATTCTACAAATACTTGCGTTGATTCCATTTATTTCAAATTGAATTATCGTTTATCTTTATTTATTAAATTAGTCTACAATAGTTGAATTGTTTACTAATAATTGAAATATATATCATTAATTCCATCAAGCTTCCTATTTGCCTTTTCCCACTCTATCCCCATAGCGTCAAGGCAACAAATAAGAATTTTCTTGCAAATAAATTCCAATTAATTATGTGAAAAACAAATTGAATTTCCTTACTTTGCAGAAACAATTAATTGGTCGAATTTCGACTGCAAGAGATTCTAGTCTTTTTAATACATGATAATTTATCATAACCTCAAAGCTAAGATTGTGAATAATATTAAATGTCTAAATCAAACTATTAGGGGTAATTACACAGAAAACCGTGACCATATAAACTGAGATTGTTTCTTATTCCAACAGTACAAATCAAACTGATTCTAACAACACAAACCGTTTAGGCGGCAGATGAATATTAAAGAAATTACGAGAGAGACTCAAAAAATGCAGGTCAAGTTCAGACATTTCCGCTGTCTATGCATAAAATAAAAGAAATTAAACACTTCATTGACACCAACAAGAAGAAGAGCATAAAACTAGTAAACATATTTCGTAATTACAATATAATTTGAGCCAGTAACGTCCACTTCGAAGAGTTGTATCTAAATAGGAACAAATTAAAACATGGACATTTACAATAATAAATAATATACTACGCCATAACTTGTAGAGTAACAATATAATACGCCATTAACTTGTAGAGTAACAATTTACTACGCCACAACTTGTATAGTAACAATATTCTACACTACAACTTGTAGAGTAACAATTTACTACGCCATTAACTTGTAGAGTAACAATACACTACGCCATTAACTTTTAGAGAAACAATACACTACGCCATAACTTGAAGATTAACAATATACTACTCCATAACTTGTAGAGTAACAATTTACTACGCCACAACTTGTAGAGTAACAATATACTTCGCCATAACTTGTAGAGTAACGATATACTACGCCATTAACTTGTAGAGTAACAATACACTGCGCCGTTAACTTTTAGAGAAACAATATACTGCGCCATTAACTTGTAAAGTAACAATATACTACGCCATTAACTTGTAGAGTAACAATATACTGCGCCATTAACTTGTAAAGTATTGATATACTACGCCATTAACTTGCAGAGTAACAATACACTGCGCCGTTAACTTTTAGAGAAACAATATACTGCGCCATTAACTTGTAAAGTAACGATATACTACGCCATTAACTTTTAGAGAAACAATATACTGCGCCATTAACTTGTAAAGTAACAATATACTACGCCATAACTTGTAGAGTAACAATATACTGCGCCATTAACTTGTAGAGTAACAATATACTGCCATTAACTTGTAGAATACAGTAACAATACGCTACGCTATAGCTTGTAGAGTAACAATATAGGCTACTACGCCATAACGTATAGAGTAACGCTATACTACGCCATTATCTTGTAGAGTAACAATATACTACACCATTTACTTGTAACAATATAATACGCCATAATTTGAAGAGTAACAAGTAAATTTATCAAAATACAAAGTTTAAATATAATTACAAATTATTGCAGCTACATCCCAGGTCTTCCGTTCTAAATACTACATAACAAAATACAAATACACATCATAGTTAAGTTTATCTATATTAAATATACATAAGTCCAGGTAATCCATAAGAGGGAATTTGGCAGTAAGAGTTAGTGATTGCAGTGAAGGGTTTTACACATCTGGACGTAAACCATTGCATTAGTTAGGTGTCAAATACCTACAAGTTCGTTCATTACTACACCCGATTCCACGTTCACCGTGCAGTACGGAGCGCCCATAAGCCATGTTATCCAAAACAAATTAGGTTACTAAGGTGGGTTTTAAAAACGCGATCCGGATAATCGGAGTTTGATGATGGAATTTTAATCATCAAATTTGCCCGTCGGTGATTTTCTTCTAAACAAATTTAATTTTAAGATACGAAAGGATACGAAATTAAATAAAAGGATATTAATGTATTAATAGTTTCAGTTAATAAATGATTAAAGTATTTTATTTAAACAGAAGGGAGTCAATTAGAAAAACATTTTCATGATCAATAGTACAAATGTGATCCGGATGATCGGTGCTAGAATATTTTGATGAAATTTTCCCTTATTAAAATAATAGTTCTATGCGTTTAGACGTTATTATAAAGGTACGAACGCGAGTATAAGCAAATCGTTATGATTGATCTTGCAAACGTGATCCGGATAGTAGGTGTTAGAATATTTTGACCGATTTTTCCCTAATAACAGCTTAGTTTTACGCATAAATTATTTAGAGACATTATTACAAAGGCATGAAAGCGAATAGAAGTAAACCATTAAGATCGTTGCTGCAAATGTGATCCGGATAATCGGGATTTTATTTGATCTACACACACAAACGGATAAGCATAGTGATTAAATAGGCACACAAATTATTGAAAATTCATAATAGTTATCGCATAGTCGGTTTCTATAAAAATACATTTTCACAGTAACCTAAACAAATTATTTAATAATTAGTAATTAATAAAAACAAATTGTTAGTCAAATACACTTAAATAAAAACAATTTATTATACGCTTAATTTTCTTAATTTAAGAAATTACATAATAAAAATAGATAACTTACCCTTTTGCGCGTCTCATAATCCAAAGCGCCCGCTACGTAAATTGCCCCGGTCATGTTTTTGACAGCAAAGGCACCTCCTATGTTACCGCTTGTGATCTCGTATCGAATACGCGAGGCTGTAACAAAAACCAATAATATTTAATAAAATACAATTTGTACAATTCAATGAACGTTCAATTTATCAGCCGAAATTCAGAATAAAAGATAGTTAATTGGATTTGTGTTTATATAAAAATAGCCTTATTGTAATTGTGTATTATCTAGTAGGATCAAAAATTAGTAGAACTGTATTAATTTAAATTGTTTTGTTGCACAATTAGGTACACATCCTTAGTAGTCCTCGAAGTAGGACCCTTGTGCTCCGACACAACGCGCATAACGCGATTCCCACTGCGCGATTTCCGGGATCCCCTTCAAAGGCGCCGTCACAACCCCCTACGGAGCTGTATTGGTTTCCCTTGAGGTCCCGCTTGAGCCGAGGAAAGAGGAAGAAATCCGGCGGTGTCAGATCTGGACTGTAGGGGGGTGGAGCAACGTGGCAACCCTGTGCTTGGCCAGAAACCCTCTCACCCGCAGCGCGGTGAGGCACGGCTTCCAAGAATCGGCGATGTCAGGCAGCACGCGGAGAACGCGTTTGCGCAACCTGTCAAGCACGTCCACGTAAAATCTGGCATTCACGGTTTGTCCAGGGGGTACAAACTCCCTGCGAACCCCACCACGGCGGTCAAAAAGGCAGTTGTGCATGGATTTGACCCTTGACTTGCTCATTCTGGCTTTCTTCGGACACGGACAGTTGGTGTGCCACTGTTGAGCGGCTCATGACAGCATCCCCGTAGGCGTCCTTAAACATTCCCAGGTTCTCCGTCGCGGTTTTCCCAAGTTTGACGCACAATTCAATGGCGCAGCGCTGCTCGAGACTTCTCTCCATCTTGGATCGCGACGACACTTCTTAACAGAGGTTCGAGGAAATCGATGTGCTTAGTCTCCGCTTGCCCGCAGGCAACTGGAAAATATACCGGTCTCATCGGAAGGCTCCCCACTACCACTAGCACGTCCGGGTGGTCCGACCGCCCTCCACCGCTACGTTCGCGTTTCAAAAATTGCCTCTTTGGCAGTGTATGCTGTTTATCCCATATAGCTGTCGTACTAGACTCTATTTGGGTTGAAAATAAGGATTTTAAAAACGTAGCGAGGAAATCGTTAACTTGTGAAAAAGACAAATCTCAGAACTTTTATGGTAATGCAAAAAATTATGCACGAGCGATGATGATGCAATTGGACCGGTGCCATCTTTACCAAAATATCGACGACGTTTTGCTTCTTCATTACTTGTTTATTTACAAGGGCCTAAAAGAATTTTACATTCGGTGTCGAGGGTTTTCAAGTGTTCACTAAAAAATTGTTCGATTTCTAAACAAAAACGTAAGTGCTTACAAGCGATATTCTAGTCGCGCTCGAGCGTCTTACTAATGCAATAGCATAAGGCCAGCCTTCTCAAGGTAGACTTCTTTCACTGAGTTCGAGTAGTATTACGCACTCGTGACATTTTTACTGGCCAGAAAAACACGGTTAAATGCATGTCACGTCACTTGGGAGGCAATGCTTAACATATCAGACATTTTTCTATCAAAATCGGATGACAGTTTTTTGAGTTAAATCTTAACACAAAACCTTAAACTTTTCCCAACACGGATGTAAGGAGGTTATCAAGGAAAGTTTTAGCGTGAGTTTGAGCGAAATCTCTAAATTCTCACCATGTTTTAACCAGTATATGTCTACCCTTGGAAAAAAATAGGGTAAGAAATACTTTGGAGATATTCAAAATGTCTAATCAGTTAATATAGCATACCAAAATTTATTTCTCTTTATTATATAAAAATAGAGTTTTTCTACTTCTTCTTCTCATAATTATAAAGTAGATTAAATACATCTATTGCGTAGCGGTAACCATTGCATAACTTCCAGGCGCACAAATTCATGAAGTCGATTGTGAAGTCGAAAAAATAAAGTTGAACGGGGCCCCCGGAGATCGGAGGTGGGGTGGGGGTTGGGGGCAAAGCCCCCTAGTATTTATTAATAATTAAAATGTTTACGCTCTATCTCGTTTGTTCTGAAGACTAACGGAGACGGGATTAACGGTCTGCTAAAACCAAGTAAATTACAATATTGTAATGTATGAAATAATATTATTAAACCTGATAACAATGTAGCAAACAACAGCTCAGTTATAGTAATTGAAGTAGCTGCGAGGTTATGTTTAATTAACATTGCAATTATCAAGACATATACTATTCTTTTGTTCTACTACAATTGTAATCAAGATGATGAGAGGGTAGGGATACATTATATTTATTTATTAACGCTGAAACATGCCATCAAGATCTGTTGAATGTATAATATAACAGAGTTCTAAGTTCAAGTTTGATTACTTCATCAAATACGTCAAAACTATTATAATATATCGACGAACAAATATGTACTTTCTAATACTGTAGCTTACTTTGAATGAAAGATTTTTCCAAAAGTTCGCCGGCATGAATCCAATATTTATGAATTATTAGCTTTCTTTAAACCTAGTCCGTTCGACTGTTACGAATTAACCTAACACTCAATAATTTTTAAAAATTTTCACATTATTTAAATCGATTTTTACCTTTTTAAGTACCAGATATTAGAAATCCGAAAATAGCCTGAGTTCTTTTTCAAATTGTCTTATTATTCACTTTTATTTATCTTGTATGCAGATTAGATGTTTTTTATTCATTTATATTATCAAATGTTTTATACACATACAAGGCCGTAGAGGGGAGGGGAGGGGATCAGGTCAGGACCGGTGATTTAAATTAAAACCCTTTTAACACGTTCACTGCTTAAGACGCACAGGTAAGCTTAACAACTGAACATTATAAGAAACGGCCGACGCACAGTGCATTGCACGCCAACCCTCGTGTTGGGAGACTTTTCAATACACAGAAAATTGCGTGCTTCACACGCCAACCCCCGTATTGGGAATATTTTCAAGACATACCATTGCGTGCTTCGCACGCCAACCCCCCGAATTGGGAGTATTTTCAATAGACAGAGCATTGCGTGCTTCACACGCCAACCCCCGTATTGGGAGTATTTTCAATAGACATACCATTGCGTGCTTCGCACGCCAACCCCCGAATTGGGAGTATTTTCAATAGACAGAGCATTGCGTGCTTTGAACGCCAACCCCCGTATTGGGAGTATTTTCAATAGACAGAGCATTGCGTGCTTCGCATGCCAACCCCCGTATTGGAAGAATTTTTAATACACAGAAAATTGTGTGCTTCGCACGCCAACCCCCGTATTGGGAGTACTTTCAATACACAATGGATTGTGTGCTTCGCCACGCCTACCCCGGTATTGGAAGAATTTTCAATACACAGAGCATTGCGTGCTTCACACGCCAACCCCCGTATTGGGAGTATTTTCAATACACAGAGCATTGCGTGCTTTGCACGCCAACCCCCGTATTGGGAGAATTTTCAATACATAATGCATTGCTTGTTTTGTTAGAGTAAAGTATTTTTGTTGAACCTTCATAATTTTCTTATTTAATTGATAAGATCAAGCTCACAAG
>JAGFPH010000017.1:1045328-1073286 GCA_018207615.1 Philaenus spumarius
CTTTAAATCTATTTTTAAAACGTTCGCTTGATTTTTAAAACTTTCGCTTGCTTAAAATCTAATATTTTTTTGGTACTGTATTGTTCGCCTACTTTTTTACATTGATGCAAAACGTCACCCTTTTTAAATCTAGTACGTTCGCCTCCTTTAAATGAATCTCCAAATGTTGGCCTTCTTTTAATACATTTTTAAACGTTCGCTCGATATAAATCTAATATTTCTTAAACGTCCATATACTTCAAATATAGACTGGTATTTCTAAAATTTAAACTTCCTTTACAGTATTATCACAAGTACTTGTAAGTATTTTTAAAACGTTCACTTATTTCAATGTACGAGTAACTATGATGACACTTAATTGTAATGTAAATTAGTTAGTTACAGAACTGCACGATTGGAATATAATGCTAACTTAAATTAAATAATTTTGTTGAATTAATGAATAACGCCTACAGGTGCAACCGATTAGGAATGTTTGGGGTAAAAAGTAAATAAAAAGAGAAGTGGAAGAATGATGGAGCACCAAGGAATTGGTGACATTGTGACAGTAAATCTCATTGGGGAGGCTGATCCATCAATTTCTCTGACATCAAAGAGAATGCTTTTTACTTTTTCATGTGTTTTCTTTAACGACGTAAAGAAGTTTTGTAACGGCAAACCGATGAATATATTTGTTTCTTTAACGCCTTTGGGGTTTGTAGAGTATCAGATGTACTTATATAAATTGTGTATAGGTTGGAATACACTAAATTTAAACATACTCAATGTATGTTAAACAATGTGTGTGATTACAATGCAGGATACAAACCATATTACCAAGGTTAATGCATGTCAGTTAGGGTAAAAACTTTAACTTTTTACAGTTTCCTATTAGTAATATTGTTGAGTGTTTTTGTCAAATGTATAAACTCGGAAACTGTTCAACCGATTTAAAAAAAACTTAAACGCTTATTTATCCACCTCGTATATATTTCATCTATCAGAGGCCATCTCGAAAAATTATCAACCAATTGGGAAAATTCCTTTTCCATTTTATTGTTTATCCTCCTATCCCAGTGAAAATCGGCTGTATTAATATAATAAACACAAAATCATTCGACGTTAAAAAAAAATGGCCCGTCAATATTTAATAATTTTTTCAGTTATGGGTTTTTGACTTTCCCAAGGTGCTTACATTATGGTTACAACCCAGAACGATTACTTTCTAAAATTAATTAAATATTTTTTTAATTCGCATGCTTTAAATAGATTTTCAAACATTTGCTTACGTTAAATAGATTTTAAATCATAGCTTTCTTTAAATCGATTTGTTAAACTTTTCCAACCTTCAAATAAATTTTTAAACATTCGCTTGCTCTAAATAAATTTTTAAAACATTCACTCGATGAAAATGTATTTTTATAACAGTCGAATTCTTTAAATCGATTAATTTTGTTATAAACATTCGATTGCTTTAAATACATTTTAAAACATTGATTTGCTGTTGGCCTAAATAGATTTTTAAAACATTCACTTGCTGTACATTTATGTTTTGAACATTCTCTTGCTTTAAATACATTTTAAAACATTAATTTGTTGTAGGCCTAAATACATTTTTTAAACATTCACTTGCTGTACATTTATGTTTTAACGTTCGTTTGCTTTAAATACATTTTAAAACATTAATTTGTTGTACATCTACATATATTTTTAAAACATTCACTTGCTGTATATTTATGTTTTAAACATTTGCTTGCTTTAAATGCATTTTAAAACATTAATTTGCTGTAGGCCTAAATACATTTTTAAAACATTCACTTGCTGTATATTTATGTTTTCAACATTCGCTTGCTTTAAATGTATTTTAAAACATTAATTTGCTGTAGGCCTAAATACATATTTAAAACATTAATTTGTTGTAGGCCTAGATATATTTTTAAAACATTTACTTGCTGTACATTTATGTTTTAAACAATCCCTTGCAATTGTCCGGAAAACATTACAATATAAGGAACAAATCCAGAACATATTACAGTGAATGTCGGTAGATATCGCTGTCAAGTGTAAATTAAAGAGTGCGTCCCTTGGGACAGGAAATTGGTTGGATGTATGTAGCCTCCTCCCCGCACACTCTGTAGCGATTTACTAGATATACATTTCAGGGCAAAAGTATTTCTTTAGAAACCCAACAGTTTACATGATATGTTTGGCAGGTGGCACCTTCCTACAGCAATTGCAATAAAATAAAATGAAGGACATTGAAAAAGGTAGCTGCTCAAATGTGCAGTCTTATTTTTTGTATATAACACGTAATTCTAAAATACAGGATTCCAATGGTGTTTTAAATTTAACGAAATGAAAACTGTATCCATATGTCATATGCAGATGTAAGTGATTCATAGATTTTCGAACAACAAGGTTGCATAAGCGGCATAGTTGCGAACTTCCTTGAAATCACTTGCAATGTGGATGAATTTGATGCGGATGTGGATTTTTGCAATGTTTTTAAATAAAAAAGGAAATAAAATCACAAATGGGTTTTTTGTTTGGAAATTTGCCATCATTTGTGTATCTAAAAAATAATACACGACGATTCGAAAGTATATATCAAAATGAAAAACTAAAACTAACAAATATATAAACAAATAGAAAACATTAACCAAAAGGACTAGGCCTATACTAGATGTGTAGTAAAAAAGTAAAAAAAAACAGCATTTACAATATAATATGTGAATGTGGCAGTGCATTGACGAGAAAAAAATTCATTAAGTATTATATTAAAGGAACACAAACAACACAGCCGAACTAATTTCGTCAAAAAATCATAAGTTTAATTGAGAAGGAAAAAGACTTTTATTTGGATCGGATGGTGCAAGTATCAAAACAATCGGATGAAGGAAAATAGTTAAGTTTAAAGATAATAACAGCATACGTGACCACAATATTGGGATGTTTTGCACAATTTTACTAAGGTATTCATGTATATACAGGATGTTCCGTAATGACTCTGCAATATTATATGATATGATTCAGCAACTAAGAATGAGAAAAAAATCATTTGGACATGTGTTTTTAGACGCTTTGTTTTCCCCATAGCCGCGGGTTTTTAATTCATATCTACAGAACTGTTTGACCGATTAAGTTCAAACTTTACATGAAGTTTAATATAACAATGATATATTTTAAATATAATGAATTTTAAGACATCTTTTTTGTAGCCCCTTTTATTCTGTATGGGATAGTCAACACAATCGGATGAATGATAATATTTAAGTAATGTGTAATAATCGGTTTGTTCAATCTGGCATCCTATACCACTACACACAACAATATTGTGGTTACGGATGCTGTAATTATCCTTAACTTAACTATTATTCTTCAACAGATTGTTTTGATCGTTAAACCATCCGATAGGGAATTAAAAAAGCTACAAAAAGGTACCTTGACATTTTTTGTTAAAATATAAGGGTTTTGGGTAATTTAGGTTTGAAATGTTCAAACAGTCGCCATTTTTAAACGCATGATTGGACATGATTGCTTATTTTAAGTAAAATATATCAGTTACAGATAAAACTTCGTGTCAAGTTTGAACTGAATCGGTCAAACCGTTCTCTAGATATAATTATTATTATTTTGTATAAAACACATACAGACGAAAAAGTAAGCACCGTAGACCCATGTTTATACCGTGAAATAAGTTTGTCTCAATCTCAGGAACCCTCAAAAGGGGACTAGAGAGTTCGGTGACACCTTGCATAAAAACTAGCGGACAACCCCATCAATCAAACTAATGTAGACATAATGCAATTGTTGTTACAGTACTTCTACTTTTAAACAAGAACTAAAAATAATAGAAAATAAAACTTCATCAAATTAAAAAAAAAGGCTGAAATTTTATCGGATGAATTTCCAGATGTCGATATAACAAGAGCCCGTGCCAGGACCTTAAAATGAGGGGGGAGAGTTATTTCCTTCAACTTTCACCTGCTTCAGGTTAACAGTGTCTTTATTTTTGTAAAAATGCAGCCTTGTTGTCCTGGACATCTGTCATTTTTGTGTGTCTGTGCCTGGTAACAATGTTTTTTCTCATCCAGTTTTTAAGTTTTCACGACAACTCAGCTCTAGTTCTGAGGTCAACCTTATTCATAACTTTAGTTGTATTTTATCATACCAGGGGTAAAACGGCTGTGTAACACGGACGAACATACGCGGCAAAACTGTAAGATATTCCTAGCAAAAAAATGGCCACAACACTTATACTGTGTTTTACCTTTGACTGTCCGCCTGATGAAGGAATCAGATATAGAAACTTCCTTCTTTGGTAAATATTGTTAAATAGGTGGATTTATCAATAGAGATTAGTTTATACAATTCAATGTGATCATATCAACTAATGCAAATGCAAAACCGGCTTACACATGTAATTTGCGAGCATTACACGACACTTACAGTCAGCTTACACGTGTAATGATTAAGACATTAAGCGAGCACGCATCTGTCTCTTTTGCATAGACATGTGCTAATACCTAATTTGCATGGCACTACATAGTTCTCGCCTTTTAATACGCGGATGTTGTTGATAGATTTGCGCTGAATTAATTGGTACTTAATTGAGATTGTAATTCCTATCCTGAAAACGTTATTAAAACCCGTTTAGTATTTCAAACGATGAAATTGTTTAAATAGCTCACTTATCGTAATCGGCTAAGATTTGCAACAGTCGGCTGCAGCAAGGGAGTGTAGGCGACATTTTACATAAAGCTGTATAGGTAGGTACTACTTTCGGTTAGCAACGAGAAACAGATTAGTCTGGTGTGGTGTACTCACATGGCTAGGGTTCCGCACCACCTACCGCTTCGATTAACCAACATTATACTAACAATATAATATTAATAAGAAAATATTTCACCAAGGTTAAACATAAAAATATGAGTTACGATGAACTGAAGTAACATTTCGGGTGTTAAATTCCGAACACAACCTATTTTTAGCGAATTTCCATAGGAAAGATGAGCTATTGCAGTGACTCTAATGGTGAGACCTAAGGTCGGGAGTAGTAAATGAGCACCGATCATGGACCCGAGAACACGTTTCAAATCCACGTGAGGGATCTTATGATCCGAGGCCGACGGCCGAGTTTGTACGAGCGAAAAGAACCAGTCCATAACCCGTAGCCGCAAGGGCGAGGTGCAAACTCTCGTAGCGAGTTTTTCCGCTGCGAGTGGAACGAAGCTGCAGGCTTAGGTGCAAACAAATTCTACTAATATATTTAGTACACATTCATCGCCTTCGTGAGTAGACCAATTTCCCAAATAGTTGGTTGAAACCTTAAAACACGTACATTTAATTTTGGAAATTCGCTAAACTTACGTCTCCGGTTCAGCTGCGAGATCGAATTATTAAATTTCCTTTTTGGTACTGTTTAGGGATCTCTTTATCAAGGCCATGGTGCTATTCTTCTCTAAGTATTCCGAAATCCTGCAATTTCGTACGTAGGGGAATGCAACACTATGCATAGTCTTCCCAGCTGTCGGTGGAACTTGGGGCTATGTCCAATTGTTTTGAATTGAAAAACTAAAACCGTTTAAACAATATTTATGGAGTCTAAAATTATTGCTATTTTGTTATCAATTTGGAAACAAAATATGGTAACAAATGAACCATAACTTACGTTATGGTTGTCTTGTTTCCCTAAATTAATAAATGAATTTCGAAAAATGCAAAGCCTGATTACATTTTAGATTTTAAGATACAACAATTTAAAAAATTTGAAGATTAAAAATCTGCGACGGATGATGACGTAATACTGTTTATTAATGACATAATGCATCGACTTCTGACTCGCGACATGTTGATGGCCTAATACACCTAGTATCATAGATCATGAATAATAAAATAGATCATGCATGCATACGGGGGCTGTGTGCCGAAAAAAAGGTTGTCGGGAAAATAGTGCATGATCGCGCCGCGAAGTAGCGCTAGGGAGAAATTATTGGTAGCATTGGTGCTTCCTACCGCTTCCGTCGTTTCCCCAATAGATAGCGCCACTATCGTCGAATTTCCAGTGGATTAAAATATTGCATTGGATCGGAATTCTATTAGGTTATCCAAATACAATGCTAGTATGCAGCAACTCAGAATGGTGCAAGTCAGAAGTCGGTGCATATGTCATAAAAAAAACAATATTGCTTCGACGTCTGTCGCAACTCGGTGCAAAAGACGTACTTCAATTAGAGACCATGTTAGTACTACCCTCTCGTCCAGAATATTGCCGTACTTAATTAGCAGTATATTTGATTTGTAATTTAATTGGTTGTCTCCACCGATTCGTTTGATTTGGTTACTCGTCCAGTTTAAATTGAGGAAACTTCCATTTGTAACAAAGGATTATGGAAGGGGAACTAAAACAATTATTAACAACAGGGAAGATTAAACAAAACAATCTACTAAATGCAGAAACCGTTTGTTTGCCACACATACAGCGAGATGTATACGATCAATAATAGTTTTTCCTTGTTTTGGCCACGCCCAATAAGACCAATTTTGCTTTGAAATGTTCCCAAAAAAAAAACTTCGAATAATGCGGCTTGAGGATTACAGTAACGTCTGGTGCATCAAGTACGATCGACTTCTTTTGATGAGAAACAAATTGGAGTATTTTTTCAAACCCTTAAACTTATTACTTAAAAACTGTAACGCATACACATATTTTTGTGGTAAGACGGCGGAAGTCAAGAAAACGGTAATTGGCTCGTTTTAAGGCTGACAAGATATGAGTAGTTATGTGTTAATTAGTTTTCGATTATTTTGCGACATATTACTACAATATTTAAGTAAAAACCCCAATGGACGTACAGAGCTAGTCGTAGCACAGTTGTGCGTTGACGTACGACGTACGTCATAGTGCGGTGAAGGGTTAAAACATCCTCAGTAAAACTGTAAACACAGTAAAAATGCAGTTGGAAGTCAGGTTTCGGTCGAGGCTATTAAACCTGGCTGAAATGGCTGACAAAAGATCGTTAAAACGGAAACGAAATGAGGCGAAAACCGACAGAACATCAGCACTTCCCACTTTCTTTGTTTCATCTGTACAAACTACTTGTATTCCTACCTTCCCCCCCCCCCCCCCCCAAGACCCCAGTTCATAACCATTAGCGTTATCGTTTTGTGTACTCGCTAAGAGAACATTTCTTTTTAAGTCCTGCTTTCCATCCTTATTTTGTATCTCTATTTCTTGTTGTTCTTTAGTTCACGCTCGTAAATTATATTTTCAGTTGTTTGTTCAAATTAGTGTTCGGAACTCATTGCGTAGAATTCCAGTTATAAAGACACAAGCTGGCATATCGGATGTTCAGGTCGTAAAAAAATAAACACGTCTCTATCTGTCAGACTAATAACTAGCAAACCGCAGATCAGATTGCCATGAATTTGTTCCACTTTTTCTTTGTATTTATTTAATTTCCTGATTTATAATACAATCATACAAAAAATAAAAAATAAAACTTAACTATTAAACAAAATAACACCGAATAGGAAATCAAATATTTGGTAACCTATAGGGCAAGCCCGTTTAAGGTTGCAGAAGTAAATTCTAATTAAGATATAAAACAAAGTAAAGAAAGGACTATCGGAGCAGTTAAATTCAAAAATAAAAATATATGGACAAAACATACAAATAGCGTGGAAAACATGTAAGAAAAATTAACAAACGGGAATCCAAACAAACATCAAAAACTAATAAAAAGGTCCTTTTTAAAAAAGGATCACAGCAATCCTTTTAGGTACACAATCTAAATAAATTTTAAACCATTTATTTCGTTTATTTTTTATCATAAAATTGTTTGCAAGGTCTCATTTTAAGCACAGTCACATTACTCGTCCGTTTTGCTTTTCACATTAAAAATGTATAATTAAAAGTAAAACCGGATCCGCAATTTTATAAAGAACATTCAGCGTTTTTTTCAGCACTCAATTACAAAAAATGGATTTATAAAATGCATTGAAATGAGGCAATGTCAAAGCACTCGGCTCCAAGAAATTGCACTGTTTAGATACGGCTTTAGAGAGAAGCGCTGGCGTTTTCTGTTGCTTTCTCATTCACGGAGTAGACTCCTCTGCGTCGAGGGATAAAAACATCGACTACGAAGAGACAAGACAGCACATGCTAGTGATACTAAAAGTGTTTGGTTTTTTATTTAAATGTGCAGAACCGTAGAGATATGTTCTTTCTGTAAGTATTGAAGCATGGTGAACGTTAATCCCTTTGATTCAGACTTCCATAAAACCCAACCGAGCCACAAAACCGCCAACAGCGTTGTACTTTAACAAAATAGAAAACCAACACTGTAACAACGCTGTTTGTATTGTACTTGGGTAATACAATATTCCATCAAAACTTGTCCACAAAATGGAAACTTAATATAAAGGCACTGTTTGTATAACAATAGGCTGAGATAATCTTGGTCTGTGGTCGATTAATAATGTAACGCGCGTTGCGGGATTAGCCGGGAATTGATGAGCGCGATATGAAGCAATCTACCCGAACAATGTAAATAAAACGTTTGGAACGTCGGATTGTGAATGTGTGACGTCAGTAACAGATACGGATTGTGTACGCGACAGAGTTCATCAGAGGAACAAGGGATTCGTAATACTTAGACGGTGATCGAGTGTTTAGTCTATTCAACGTCTGCCGGCACGTGTGAACGTACTTGCAATTTTTCGAATGCAATGTCTATTTCTCATTACATACATAATTTGTCAAGAGTCAGAGGTTTTAGATGTTAACCTGCTGAGGGACAGCTATATACAGGGTGTTGTTGCAATGCAGGGTGTATACGTAATTTTGTTGTGTTTACTAAATAATTTATATTTCTACTATTGTCCGTTCACAGTTAGTTCACAGTTTATTGAAACCGAGATCTTACTCTACTAGCCCGCATGAAAACATCAACCTTATAAAACTCATATAAACTAGTTATTAGGAAACTTCATAATAGGGTTAACTTAAACATGAGGTGCTTTACTGAAATAAAGAAATTTGGATCTTGAATTAAACACTGGGACAAGGATATTCATAACTCAATTTGGTAGTGAATAGGAGCCGATGTACAGTTGGAAATATAAGTGATGAAGCGGCTGGCTGTATGCGCAGAAGCAGGGACGGCCAATGCGCATGCGCTAACAGCGTGTAGGTCTGTGTAGCTAGTCAGTCGGTGACAGTGGTTCGTCGCGTTGTCTAGTACACTACCGTTCCTAAAAACATTGTCGTGTTGGCGACCCATGTTTATTTATGTGATAAGGAAACAATTAATTATTTTTAAACAAAAATGGATGTCCATCCGAGTTGTTCTACTAGTAGGAAATCCGTGACACAGTAAGCCATGCGCCGCGCTCCGGCCGTAAAAAAACAGACTGGGTAGTAGAGTACTGGTAGCAGTCACATCCCCTCCCCGCCACACATAGCATACCTCTCCTCCCTTCCACACACAATAGCCTGCCTGCGCGACCCGTTTCTTCACATATATTTCCATCCGTAGTTAGGTCAGGCCTCCATAAGGCCCATGCTATCAACTAAACAGTGAACGAATAATAGGGGCTCCGCCCCTGCTCGCATCGCTCATCAACCCCGGCGGCAACCCATGATGAAGCCAATGCAAACGGATTATTGTATACTCTGATATTTTCACAGAAATTACGATTGGCTAATGTAACAACAGAGATCGAAACAGACACGACCATCGACAATAATTCGAATTACGGCATGTGTTGTAATTTCACCATTAATCAATCCCTATAAAAGCGAGTGTACGTCCGTACGTGAGTAACAATATAATATAACAGCTGATTTCAACCATCCTCTGTAATAAACAAAATCTAGTGTAGATTATACTTTGGGGTTATCTTTACAACTTCAATCAATAACTTGAGTGTCAATAACAAACAAAATAACACTTAACTTTTAGTGTCAAATCGATAATTTTCAAGGTCGCTTATAGATGAACAATGACACTACAAAAATATTTCCGTGGTAGAGCAAGTGCGTACTATCTAATCTAGAATATTACGCAATTAATTTGTTTGTTTATAGAATAGTTCGGATGGACAGCCTTGATTGCTAGGTACAGAGGAACTGCCCTCTTGGACTATTTGTCCCTTAGGGCCTTTGTGTGTTGATTACGTCTTGTTAATAGAATTACTGAATTAAAGGGGGGTTGTAGAGGACCCCAGACGGAACAATGTGTGCTCAAGGGCAAATTGTAGTAGCCCAGTTTCTCACGAATAATAGACCGGCATAAAGGCTCAACTCCAGTGAAAATATTTAGCCTACAATTGTTCGTAAGAGCAAACAAAAAAGCAATTCAAACACTGGCTTTTTGTATCCCTGAAAGTTCTTTCATCGATTGTTTTAATGCGTTCAGAATCTTTTTTTTTTAATAGCTTTCCCGTTTTTCGTTTTCTTGTTGTATTTTCGGATTTTAAATGTTTTTCAATTTCCATATCGGTTTTCTGGCTTCTCTAAATCTGTTTACATGATATTTGACAAAAAACTTAATTGGTAATTTAATCTTTTAACTGCAACGATATTAAGCAAAACATTTGCAATAACTTGTTTTTTTTTAAATTGTCGTAAATAAGTCTACAGTACTTGTATAACGGTGTTTTAAGTTAACATGTTCACTGCTAAGGACGCACATGTGAGCTTGACACTGAATATAATGAGAAGCGGCCGACGCACAGTGCAATGCACGCCAACCCCCATATTGAGAGAATTTTAAATACTCAGAGCATTGCGTGCTTCACACGCTAACTCACATATTGGGAGAATTTTCAATACAAAGAGCATTGCGTGCTTCGCACGCCAACCCACGTATTGGGAATGTTTTCAATACACAGAGCATTGCGTACTTCGCAAGCCAACCCTCATGTTGGGAGTGTTTTCAATACACAGTTCATTGCGTGTTCCGCACGCCAACCTCCGTGTTGGGAGTATTTTCAATACAAAGAGCATTGCGTGTTCCGCACTCCAACCCCCGTATTGGGAGTATTTTCAATATACAGTGCATTGCGTGCTTCAGACGCCAACCCGCATATTGGGAGTATTTTCAATACACAGAGCATTTGCGAGCTTTGCACGCCAACCCCCGTATTGGGAATATTTTCTACACACAGAGCATTGCGTGCTTCACACGCCAACCCGCATATTGGGAGATTTTTCGATGCACAATGCATTGCGTGCTTCACACGCCGACCCGCATATTGGGAGTATTTTCAATAAACATTGCATTGTGTTTCGCACGCCAGCCCCCGTATTGGGATTGTTTTCAATACACAGTGAATTGCGTGCTTCGCACGCCGACCCGCATATTGGGAGAATTTTCAATACATAGAGCATTGCTTGCTTGGCACGCCAATTTTAAGCCTATGTGCTATGTGCATATGTGCGTCCGCTTTAAAATATTTGTGATTTTTACGTAGAAAGGTTTAAAGACAAAAAATAAAGTAATTTCTACTCGTTTAGACTATAAATATAAAAAGTAAAAGGTCAGCTCCTAGCATAGGAAGTACGAAATTTGGAGTTAAGATCTCATAAGGCGTAGGTGTAGCAGGGTCTTAAATTATTCTTATAAAAATTCAACACCAAAACGGAGAAAATTTAACTTTACAAGTTGTTTTGATATGGGTTTATTTAATTAAAATATTTTGGTATATTTCAAAATTCTGGATAGTTTAATGTTTACTACGACCGATTTTTTGTCTGAAACGAATCGACAACCTGCAACATTGAATTGAACTGATAAACCAGATTCAAAGTCGTACGATAAATGGCTACATTCCTTATTCATTGTAGTTCCCATACTCATCTCGGATGAAACGTTATCTCGGATTGACTTTCTCGTACGAAATCTACTTTTACGTTCTTTATTCTCGAAACGGAATTCTGAAATTCAAGTTACGCGTATAAAGTAGGCGAACATTTTGAATGTGTTAAAGTAGGCGAACAGTTGATGTTTAAAGCAAGCGAAACCTGAATGTTTAAAGTAGGCGAAACCTGAATGTTTAAAGTAGGCGAAAACTGGTTTTAAAGTAGGCGAGTCTTTTAAAATGGAATTTTTCGGATTTGAGAATATTATCTTAATTACCTAATTGAATGAAGAAATTAAGTTAAGGGTCTTCTATACCTTGCATAAAACAGCAAAAAATATGCACTTCGTACTCACGTGTTTCGGACGCCGTTTTTCAACCTAAAAATTGTGGAATCTCTTAAATTGTTCTTAAAGGCTTTGTGCTTCTGTCTTATATCTCATAATTGAAAGAAATCGACGGCAAATCCTTTTAATCAACAGTTTAACTGAGTAGAAATCGATTATTATTAAGGCATTTTTTGGGAGTTTTAAGCAATAATTTCCATAAGCTATCACGTAAAAAATATAAAGCCTTCTTTATAACTTAAAGTAGTTTCCCAGATTTAATTTATAAATAGAATCCGAAACAGGTTATTACGAATGCATGTTTCAACGATTTTGCGGCTTCAGTCAGACCTTTTGTATTAAAATCATAGTCTACTGTACACTCGGCAGTTTTCTTCAAGGTAAAGAAGAGCCTTAAAGTGAAAGTTTTTGTTAGTAGGAAATTAAATTTAAATCTAGTTACAACTTGCGTAAGATAAGAGATAATGTCGAGCAAAAATTCCTAAAATATTCATCGACAGGCTTTTTAATGTAGGCTACGCAGAAATAAAATTCATAAAAGAACACGCAGTAATAAAAAAGCATCTAAATACCAAGAACGTAAAGAAGATTTACATAAAACATTAAAATACGAAAAAGTAATAAATTAGACCGAACGCAGAATCCATAGATAATAATTTGCTCAACTGTTTCTGACAGATCGCGCGAACCTCTATTCATCCGAGCACAATGCCCAAAAAGATCTCCGAAAGACTACGAAAGGTTTTAATTAAATTTCTTGTTTTAAAATTCACGAACAAAGACTTCGTTTACGCGTTTAATTAAATAAGAGGTATTGCAGTTTTTTTTATTTTCTTCGATTTTATTCCCGAATTCAATTAGGTAATTATTTTAGGCGATTCCCGTTCGCGTGATATTTTAACTTCCTTTTATTTGTCTTTACTTCCACATTGGTAAAACTTTGAATCCTGTGGCGCAACAAGTAAGCATCAATGTAGGCCTATACATGTTATTTTAGGTACGTACCTTTTGAAAACGTAAATTCCGCTAAACGGAACGTTTATATAGTGCAAGATTTGAGAATGTTCTGACTAAGAGACTGAAACTGGTCATCCACAAATAAAGGAACAAGGAATAGGAATTGACGTTTTCAAAAGGTACGTACCTAAATTATTATTCGTACACCCTATGCTGGAGGCTAAAATACCTAAAATGAATATATATGTTAGTTGAACGTTATATAAACGTCTAACTTAGCGGAGGGCTTATAAAACTTTTACTATCCACTCTTGATTGAGTTTAGTGAACTTATTTGAAGGATTTCTTGTGTTGATGGTTTCAAACTGATTTTAATAAATACATACACAATGTATTCACGGTCCCTACACGGTTTTTGTAATTCATTTCCCTCGTTTGTTTATCAACTTCTCTGACCGACTTGCAACATATTTTGAAATTATTTTACTGCAACATTTGCGTAATATTTTAGTAACAAATTTCAAACATTTCTGTCTGTTCTACAGCCGTTCTCCTTAAGGAAGACAAACAAATCAGGTGTATTTTAGTATATTATTCCGGTCCAAATGAGTCAATTTAAAATAATTCTGTCACGCAGCTGAACCACTGACGTAAGTTTAGCGAATTTCCAGAATTGAAGTCATTTGTTTTAGGGATTGTCAGGGATATATTGGTGGATACCAATATCCCAAAAGACTTAAATAATTAAAATGAAAAATAAAAGAAATATTCCAATATTCAAAGCAAGTTAGTTAAGAAGAAATCTTTGCTCTGGACACAGTTAAAAGATTACAACTGATACTAGCAGCAAACGTGTAAACTATTAGGTTACGTTCCCAGACATTTCAATCAAGTCAGCAGCATTAGAAGAACTTGCTCTGAGACAAGTGAAAAGACTCATATTATATTTCACATAGCTTTAGCGAACTATGCAGAATATCATGAGAATGGTTTTGACAAGAATTCACAAATAGACAAATATTTAAAAAAAATGAAAGGCCAATAGGGAGATGAGAGTAAACACTTTAGCCAATAAGAAGACGGTTTTTCAAAAGAACGCGGTAGGAGGAGTAGGGCGAGAGCGTGAAAAGCGAGGACTTCTTTTCAAATCTGTTGAACGGGCAAGACCTAAAGGCCCGCTTCAACACCACAATGTATATTTCTACCTAAAACATTAAAATTAACGAAGTAAAAGAATCACCCATTAAGTCGTCAAGTAATCATCAACCAAGTAAAATCAAGTGACCTACACACCAATCTAAGGGATTCTACCCAATAACCACATATTTAGAGCCCATACGAGGAAACAGGAGCCATTCCAGAATTACGAGCGCTTAGTGTCAATGAAATAAATAAATGTGTTAAATAAAGTTATCAAAAGTGATAATCTAAAAATCAATTTGAAAGTGAGTGTGAAAAGGTTAAAACGAAAGAATGTAAGTAAATTAAAAATTTCAATTTATGTTAAGACAGATCTTGAGGTTGAGCCAATTGAAGAAACGAAATCATTTCCAGATAATTAAAGTAAAATCATATAAAGATAGCAAATGAGAAAATATACATGTAAATATATATTCATAACTCATAATATATATTTTTAATATATAAATTCATAATTTAAGAGCAGCACTAATTAAGCAATTTGGTCGGGTCTTCTTTATAGAGAATTAGCTGCCAAGGATTTAAAAAATACCTAATAAGCAATTGAAAAGAGTTTCCGATTCAATTTAAAAGGTCAGAAACTGCTGTTTGAGTTAAGGGTTTAAAACAAAGAATCATGTTAACTTGATTAACAAACTTTTAATTTCAAATATTTTATACTATATTTTGTTTAGCCTATTTAATAAAGAATAAGTTTTATATATTAAATATTAAGGACACTGCATATCAATTAATTAGTACAGTTTCCCTTAACAACATTATGCATTACATATAATAATTATCACAATATTATGGTGAAGTTAGTTTAGTAAATTCAGTAACTTATCATTAATTAAAATTTAGAGAAAGAGACAAATGTATAAATTAAACATTAAGAAATTGTATATTAAATTATTTGTACGTTTCTTAAGAACAATTTTCATTAAGTATCATGTTAATTCAACCTTTGTTCAATAAATTCAATAAACATTCTAAATGTTATTAATTTAGAAAAATTGAAGCTACTTGTCATGTACAATCTCGTATTATTAATTATACATTTAATTCAAACCATCAAACGGCTCTGAAGTTATTTCAACCAATCAGTTGTGAGTCAGACCTCTCAAGCCAAGCAAAGATTGATTCGATTCGAATCTGGTGGAGCCCCCAAATAAGACAAACCATACATGGTTTAAAGATTATAAACCTCATAAAGGTAAACAGAAAAGTAAAAATAAACCTTACATGATGATGTCGCACAAATAAAAATATTATCCTTACAGGATTCGACTAACAATTTGGGAAATTGGTCTACTCACGATGGCGCTGAATAGCTGCTAATGTATTTATAGAATTGGTACGCGCTACTTCGTCGGAAACTCTTCCGTCGGCCTCGGATGAGAATGTGCACCACGTGCGTTTGAACCTGGTACTTTTATTGTATTTTACGTTTTGATCAATTTTGGGGGAACCAAGCGACCTATAAGGTCGTGTAAAAAAACAAAATGTGCAGAATAATATCCTAAATTATTTTTTTTTTACATGAAACTCTAAAAAAATGCATTCTAGTACCAAAACTCTAAAAAATAGTTACTTTCATACAAAAAACGCGCTTCCGTTTGGTGGATTTTGTTAGCTAACGAAATCGTCCGAGCGACTTAGACAACCAACGTGTGTACCAAATTTGGAAGAAATCGGACCTAAAATGCCGCGTTAGAGTGCGGCACACATATATAAAATTTGTAATAACACCGATGGATGTTATTTGGGGACCACGATCGATGCTCATTAAATTGTGTGCTTAAGACCACACGGTAGAAGTAGGAAGAACTCAGAGGTATTACCAAGTAAGTTATTTTAACATAATTTACGAAATGAGGAAGCACAGTATCCATTTCAGAGGTATTACCAAGCAAACTATATACTCTGCTATATACACATGTGTACTATATATAGTAGAGCTTGACGGAATAGAGCGTTAGTGTGTGAACATATATATATATAAATGTTTTAATGACACCCAAAAACGATTTCTGGGGACCATGATCGGTGCTCATTTACTACTCCCGACCTAAGGTATCACCATAAGGGTAATTGCAATAGCTCAAATTTCCTAAGGAATTTCACTAACGTAAACATTTGTATTTTCTAAACAAATTCACCTGTAACGGATAGAACACAACCAAACGGTTGATTGGTTAATCGAAATGCAAAACCCTCTGCGATCGTTTAATAACACCGCCTCATTCCCAACTAGCCCGAAGGTAAACACGGGTTACTTTTTGAATAATAAATCCTCCGACAGATGTAAAAGTATAAGGGTAAATCTACGTAATCCCAGTAATGGGGTTTGAATCTAGCCTCGTGCTCGCTAATGGGTTGGAATCTAGCCTCGAGCGGTGAATAATGTAAATGTATACTGTCTCAAAGCGTTTATTAATACCATCAAAGAATACCCGATGCTGTTGCTTCTCGTCGATGGAATTATTCGAGTCGAAATCAAACGAATGTCGGCAAATTGTTTCGCTTAAGCTGCAATGATACAGTTTGGTTAAACGAACAGAGTATCTTTGACGGTGTTGTAGTATATAATGCTGCAGTGTTGTAGTATATAATTAAGGAGTGCTATAGTATATAATGCTGCGGTGCTGTAGTGTATAATGCTGTATGCTTGCATGGCTGGATAATTATGTTGGATAAATATGTTGGATGTATTGTTTTGCGGGTTTTACGTTGAACGCTTTAAGGTCGGGACACAAATGACCGCTCCGTGTCCGCACCGCATTACGGCCTAGTGTTGGCCAACACACGGCGGGGGAATAATCTAATGGTAACGTACGGAATAGTCCTAACGTCACCGCACAGGGGGCACGCCGTGTCACCGCACCCGGGCCGCGCCGTGCCAGTTAAGTTTTGTTTACTTTTTCACGTTGACGGTGCGGCCACGGTATGGTCACCGAAAGACTCATCGAAGAAATTCGAAAGTTTCCCATCATTTACGATCAAACCAACGAGAAATATCGAAACGTGGACTACGAGGAGCAGATTTGGAAAACTATCTCGTCCAAGTTACAAGTTATAGGTAAGTAATTAGTCGTTGGATAATACACGGCCGTGCTACGGTTATGTGTGTCCTCACTGAGAACGAGCCGAGATACGGCCAACACTAGGCCGTGGTGCGGTGCGGGCACTGTGCGGTCATTTGTGTCCCAACCTTCAGGCAGAGGTAGATAGTTCTTCTTACGTTACTTCTGCTTCAATGCCTATTGCACGTTTCTTGAACAGCATATTTAATAAGCCTTTCAGAGGTGAGAATGGACAAGATCCAGTTTATTGCTCTAATCAACTTTTTTCTCTCCTACCTCCAAATATTTCACACTGGGAGACTTTCGGTCGATAAGTAAGGGAAAATCGCGATGGATCGTACGCGTTCTGCGGCCATTTATCTTCTTTACGTCTTCGACGACAAACACTCCAACACTTCAGAACGTATTGGGTCCATCCTACCAAACAAAGGCGCGATGAAGCGGTGTTTCTGCCACGCTTTAACGAGAACTTCGACCGGATGATAAGAAGTTTACCAATAACTTTTGAATTTCATTGGTCTAATTTGATGAACTCCTCGGTAAGGTGGAGGATAGTATTCAGCTCAAAGATGCTAACTTGAAGCCCCTCCCATCTAATTCAGCCTGAGATGCGACCCTCGGCCCGTGCTCCCCTTGTGAAAGCATAGTACTCTTTCCATTTCTGTCTTCCGCGACTGCCTCCTGCTCGCCTTGCGGCTCCCCGTGTGAAAGGAGCTTTATTGGTGCAAACAGGCGTCCACAGTTTAGCGGGAGATGTTTTAATGTTGTGGATTTATAGGCGCACCTCGTCTAAAAATTGCGGTCGGTGAATCGTATTTTAACGTCACGCATTTTCTGAAACACTCTATTGTATCAAGCTCTACTATATATAGTACACATGTGTTTATAGCAGAGTATATAGTTTACTTGGTAATACCTCTGAAATAGACATGGTGCTTCCTCATTTCGTGAGACATGTTAAAATAGTTTACTTGGTAATACCTCTGAAATAAACATTGTGCTTAATCATTTTGTAAGTTGTGTTAAAATAGTTTACTTGGTAAAACATCTGAAATGTACATTTTGCTTCTTCATTTCATAAATTGTGTTTTTACTCAATATTTTCTATGCTATTGAAGTGTAAATCAGAATATCGCCATAGAAGTTTACACTTCTACCGTGTGGTCTTAAGCACACCTGGATTTTTTGTTTAAAAAAAAGTTATTTCCAAACAATTTTGTTGACAACGTGAAGAGGTCGCTACTAGTTAATTCATTAATCCACTAATCGGTGGTCCATTTCAGTCGGACAAAATGCTTTCGCGTCTTCTTTACCTGACCTAAATCAGCAAAACTACACGTAATGCCATTTGAACTTACTAAACCGTCTGTAATTGTTTGGACTTTTTAGCGGCGTTTTAATGGAACCGTGTGAAAGCCAACAGGTGTGGAAAGCTATATTGGGAACGGCTCGTTTTCCAATCGTCTCTACCACGGTAAAATCAATCGCCGTAGACTGTAACGGAGGTAGGCACGTTTTACGCAGTTTTAGCGGGAGAATTTCCATGATGTAAATTGCATGATGAAAGTAAACACACAAAGTAATCACACAGAGTAAATTGCATGAGTTCTGTTTGTTTTAGGTAACTGTTATGAATCACTAATATAGTAAATACTTTTAGGTGTATAGAGATCGGTAATTATTTTAATGTACAAATGTTAATTTGACAGCTTAAGGGTCTTCTGCACCTTCAACATACAAGGACCTTCGTAATAACTTGTTTAGGACGCCGTTTTCAAGTAAAATGTTGTGGGCTATGGGCGTTTGTCTTATAATTTAAAGAAATCGACGGCTACTCCTCTTATTAAAAAAAAATAATGAAGTAAAAACTTATGTGTATTTAATTTTTGGGGTTTTCAAACAATAATTTTGATATCTTAAGGATACACTTAACATATAAAGGCTCCTTATTAATAATATATTCAATATAGTTAAAGTGATTTTTCAAAGTAAATATAATTATATAAACCTTATAACGCCTGTTTCTAAGTGTGACATATAATTTGGTGTGTTGTTCGGTGACTGGCAAAGTGTAAACACTCCTAGTTGGGTGTTTTCCTTATAACCCCACACCTGAGCACCGTAACAGTAGCTTCGAAACAGGAAAATTTTACACACAGGGGAACTTTATTACTACTGGACAATTTGTACAAACCTCACAGTGCATTGATGGGGACACATTAAATATTAATCTAACATGGGTGACAATTTTATCGTAAATAGTTTTTTAAGTGTAAACTTCATTCAATAGGCGCACCGAGTCCAACAAAATTTGCGGACGATGAATCGGACTTTACCATCACGCATTTTCCCGTTACGCTCTACTATATATGGTACACATGTGAATATATCATATGGTAATACCTCTGAAATGGACATTGTGCTTCCTCATTTCGTAACTTGTAAGTTGTGTTAAAATAGTTTACTTGGTAATACTTCAGAAATAGACATTGTGCTTCCTCATTTTGAAAATTGTATTCAAACAGTTTACTTGGTAATACCTCTGAAATGGACATTGTGCATCCTCATTTCGTAACTTGTAAGTCGTGTTAAAATAGTTTACTTGGTAATATCTCTGAAATGGGCATTGTGCTTCCTCATTTTGTAAGTTGTGTTAAAGTAGTTTACTTGGTAATACGTCTGAAATGGACATTGTGCTTCCTCATTTCGTAAGTTGTAAGTTGTGTTAAAATAGTTTACTTGGTAATACTTCTGAAATGGACATTGTGCCTCCTCATTTTGTAAGTTGTGTTAAAATAGTTTACTTGGTAGTGTTAAAATAATGTTGTGTACTTTGCAAAACTGTTTTACGCGGGATTTTTTTAGCAACCAAAATAATTTCCATAATATATTTTATATTTATCAGAATATCGCCAGAGAATTTCACACTTCTCCCGTGTGGTCTTAAGCACACCTGGATTCTTTTTTTTTAAGACATATAATAAAGTTGAGCGTTCCGAACAAGGAAGTAAAATTACACATTGCATTTAATTGCAACGTAAATATGTCAGGTAAATTTGGTTTACAATACTAAATGCAGAACAAAATGACAAGTCTAATTATTGTTAATTGCAATTACACTTTTCAAAAATGTTTCAAACAACTGGTTACGACATTAGTGAAGTTAAAAGAGGAAAACGGTAAAGTTTCGATTATAGTATTGCAATGACCACACTAAACCATAAATTCGCCCAACATTGTAAGATTTCATTTTATCCATACACCTACAAGTTAATCTCTAAGTTGTCTCTAATGGCCTTAAAACATTCCCGACATTCTCCAACCCTTCCTTGGAAGACTTAAGGAATTAATTCAGACCTTTTTAAATAATTCATGAATTGGAAATTCTTTGACTACTAATGAGGCCGGAGTGAGAAATTGCGTACAGAGCGGCGTTCTTAATTAACCAAATTATCACAATTATGTCGGTAAAAGAAATATCTTTAAGTGCTCCAGGTGTACAGTTTTTTTTTCATATCAAGAATTTCTAATATTTTAAGGTATTGAGAAAGTAAATGTGTTAGGACTTTTTTATCGAATTTCCATAGGAAAGATGAGCTTATTGCAGTGACCCTTACGGTAAGACCTAAGGTCGGGATTAGTAAATGAGCACCGATCATAGCCCCCAGAAATCGATTTCGGGTGTCATTAAAACAATTATAAATATATATATGTTCACACTCTAACTCTCTATTCCGTCAAGATCTACCATAAATGTAATACACATGTGTATATAGCAGAGTATATAGTTTACTTGGTAATACCTCTTAAATGGAAATTTTGCTTCCTCATTTCGTAAATTATGTTAAAATAGTTTACTTGGTAGTACCTCTGAAATAGTAATTGTGGTTCCGCATTTCGTAAGTTGTATTAAAATAGTTTACTTGGCAATGCCTCTGAAATGGACATTGTTCTTCCTCATTGCGTAAGTTGATTTGAAATGGTAGTTAATTTGATAATGCCTCTGAAATCGACATTGTGCTTCCTACTTCTCCCGTGTGGTTTTAAGCACATAATTTAAATTTATTTACTGACAAGAACCTGCTTTGGTGTTATAATAAAAATATCATTGCCCAGAACTTTGGTTGTCCACTACTTTGAAAGTAAGTACGTAATTAAGCTCTAGTTTACGCCATTCTGTTTCTCTTTTAATAAGATTTTCAATGGTGTACTACACGACCTACCTTTATATTTGAAATTGTTACCCCCCCTCCCCCACCAATCATAGAGGATCAGATATGACAAAAAATGTGTCCTGATATGAAACAGAAGACATGTACAAAGTTTTTAAACTTATTTTCAGTAAAAAAAATAATGAGGGAGTTTAAAGGGACTTTATGAACACTCACTTTGTATATTATGATTTCTCAAGCGTTTCAATACTCTTAAATGAGAAATTTTGATGAACACGTTTGGCTAATTATAACTCTAATGCAGAACGGAAACTGAAAGTAACTTTAGCGCGATAGTTTTAAATGCTAACACGACCTAATTAATTAAATTATAAGGTGAAACTTTGCACCAACTCTGCCAACAGAATCAGTTTGCTTAAAGAGTAATGTCACAGTTTAGTTTCACGTTTCGACATAGTTTCAATACAAGTCGATGCATACACCTCCCCCCCCCACCCCACTGTACGTAACGTTGAACGCTGTTTATCTGATCGCAATGGAGGCATCAAAACACAAACTGCGCTTACAAAATTTATGGGTTTTACGCTTCGAGGTGTGATTTGTTTGGGAATTATGCGAAAGTGACATCGCTGATATTTCGTCGGCAACAATGGACAGTTTTATTCGCCTCTGTTGTAATACAATGCGTTGGCGCGTTGGTTTCGTAGGCACGAATGAAATAAAATTATTCATTGCGAATAACTTTAAACACACAAACAAATACAATATATAGGGTGTCCTGTAAGTAAGCTTCCGAAGTTCGAGACACGGTGTTATCGTTCCTGCATCGTTTGAATGCGGTTGCTAATATTTAGAGGTAATGATTTTCCAGATTATCTATTGCATTTTGTTAACTAGTTTTAATAGTGTGTTGTACTCGTTGAACTTTTGTGCGTGTTTTAATTGTTTATTTTGTGAGCATTATTTGAAAGCTAGTGTTTTCCAGGTGATGATGAGCGATCAACAGAAACCGCCCTTGAGAAATGTTTCTTCGGTTAAAATTAAAAGTTTTCCAGATATTATCAACAAATATACTAGAGAAGCATGAGCCGTGACCTCGAGATGCGCAGTAGACTCGGAGTTGATTCGAGTGGTGGGGGAGTCAGAGAGGCTCAGTTTGTTGCCGCACTCTGAACATAATAATTCGGACTGGAAGCCCTTGTACGGGTTTCCAATAAATATATTGTCTGTACGTGGTGTCCCTTCCCCTCAAGCGCACGTGGCGTTCCCACTTGTTTAACTCTTCCATCCCGCCAGCGCATCTGAGAGCTTATGCTATATCTGACGAATTATATCACCGAAACGGTTTAACCGATTGATTTAAAACTTGGCACGCTAGTTAAGAAGTTGAATACCTAATTTGAGAGATATAACCAATTTAATCCAATAAACTGTTTCGGCCGTTCGGCCCAGGATGATTAACCTCAGGCAAAAAAACCTAATAAAATACCAACATTTTTTAATAATTTTTCCAATTGCTCGTTGACCAAACAACTCTTTTCAAACTATTAAACTATTAACTGCATCTGAATAAATGGTGCGACGCAGGAGTAAGAGGGCTACCACACAAATGGTTCAGGAGCTACTTATCAAATAAATAAGAAACAGTGTGTGAAGATATCGAGCTGTCTCAGTCAGCAGGAGGTCTAAAGTATGGTGTCCCTCAGGGTTCGGTCCTAGCGCCACTTCTTTTTTTAGTATACCTAAATAATTTGTGCTCTGCCAAATTTATCAGGGTTTTAACCGCTTTTGCATATCAAAACTCTAACTTACAGTAATCTTGAATGCAGTATTACTTACTCAAATTGACATTTTGGTTTAGTACCAATATATATGGTACTAACGAGAAGACTAAATTCATTACTGTATTTTTAATCTTAGAAAAGACAAGAAATTCGAGGATTTAGTTAACCCTTTGTGTAAATAAGGGTTCTGTATCTTTATTGTTATCCAACAAACTAATGAAATTAAATACTTAGGAATTACAATAGATTTTGGTTTGTACTGGCGAGGTCACGTAGTTCTAAAGAAAACTTCTCGCAATGTCCTTAGAAAATTCTATATCTTCAAAGATCTTTGCCCTACCCAAACCCTTCTGATGATTTACCACTCTCTGATAGATTCCCGTCTGGAATATGGGTTGGTTTGTTGGGGAGGGGAGGGGGTGTGGTATTACTATAACTTAACAACCAGTATTGGTCTTGCAGAAACATTTTGTTAAACTAATCTATAAAAAAAAATCTAAGATGGAATCACCTTTTCCGCTTTTTAAAAAACTAAATATTCTGCCACTTAAATATTAGTAGGCTCTATGTCTTCAAAGTTTTAAAAATATTCTACAACAGAAGTACAAATAATGCGATTTCGCCCAAATTATTTCCATACGAACTTAGACATAAATTCACAATAAATGTTCCTAGACCAAGATTAAGCCTTTTTTCAAAATTGTTTGACTTATAATGCACCTAAAAACTATGACGCTTTTCCGGCTGGTGTGAGGGAGGCAGGGACTCTGACGAGGGTTTTTTAATAGTCAGGACTTGGGTCTTAAAAACTGATAATTTGTTTGACAGATTTTAAATTATTTCCTAAGTATGTAACTAATGTATTAATTTGTAATTGTATTTTTGGTCCAACTTTTATAATAATTAAGTATAATTTCTTTTCTAGTGCAGCTGCCACAAATGTCCTCTTTTTTTTTGGACAAATTTTAAAAACTTTTATTGTACAACAGGCTCCTTTGGGGCAACCTAATTTTGTCTTTATTTCAAGTTATTCTTTGCATGTTTGTCTATTATTATTTTTGTAAATTTTAAACTAGTTTTATCAATGTTTGTAGTTGTGAAATATAACAAAATAAATAAAAATAAAAAATCGTGTGCAGGTTTTTATTGTAAGTGTAAAATAAGTAACTATTTCAACCTGAAATGTAGACTACATTAAATTATTAACACACACAATTTTAAATCGAATGTCTTTTACGGATTACATCCCAGTGTTCTGTACTGGTCTCCACCGTTAATGAGTTATATTGGTTTGATTTTCCTCATTTTAATCGCCTACATCGCTAAAATTAAAACGAAAACTCTCCCAAAGAAGGTGATTTTAAAAGTATTCGATAACCTGTTTATACTTAAATAATTCAAAAGTCATGAAAATTCTATTACCCTACAAACGTTTCTACGTGGTGGGAATTTGTGGTTTGGGTTTTGGCCGCATTACCCCGCTCGGAAGTCAGTCAAGGGGCGGAGCTCAATAACACAAATCCAAAGAAAACATAAATTACCTTAAGCAAGTACAACGGGTAAAGTTTCAGGCGCCGTACGAACGTCCGTAGATTGAGAACTGGAAGTTGTTAATTTATCAGAAGCTGTGTGAATGTGTCTGACAGATTTGGCAACGTCGCAAACTCGACGATTTACGTTTCCTCACTGCACTCCCTCTTCTGTTGGTGTGATCGATTTATTTCTCAAACATATGCAACGATTTTGACGGAACTACTACGGAACGTAAAAGCAGACATAATCAAGTATGGACAACAAAAACTTGGATACGTAAAGTTAATATAAAGCAGTCGCCAAGACTTAGGTACTGTTATGCCTTTAGGAGTGCGTAGTAAATAGCTGATCATACAATTAATTTTAAATTATCATTAATGATTTCTGATGAAAATGGTATCATGAAAAATGAGGATATAAACTAAAATACAACAAAATTTCTTAGCACATAACTGCTGTCTTTAAAACTGTTGGAACCGATCTGTTGTATTATGTGAATGTTACCAGCATATGTGTTATTAAAATTTAAAAAGTTGATAATTCAAAATTTAAAAAATTACTGCCGTGAAGCACATTTTGATATGACCAGACAGTGTCAACATAAAAAATATCAATCGTTGGTATATGCTTTCAGATGCGTAATAAATGGTAGGTAAATAACTAGGCAGATAGGTGAAGAACTAAGCCTAACGACAGACAACTTGGTAGATATCATGCTAGAAAGAGAATAAAATTGGAGCATGGTGGACACATTTGTCACCGATTTGCTGAAAAACAAAGAGGCCCAACTCAGACACCTGGGAAGCCGGGAATAGCCGAGACAAAAAAGAATTAGCAGTTTAGATAACTGAAAGGAAGAGCCCAGGCAGGTCAAGAAGTTATACTACTGGTGATTTCTAGACTAGCCCATCAAATAAAGGCTCATAAGAGGCGGGTTTTTTAATGGGTACGAGTCCCACTCGGAGAGTGTATAGTACAGTCTCCTCCTCAGAGTGAAAAAGAAAAAAATATTATGCCAGATTATTGTCTGTAGTTCCTCAGCAATTTGGCTTGTTATTCTGTCATCGTAACGGCCCTAACATATTCACGTTAATTACATTTATCTACACCGTTATTTGAAGTGCAGTGAATGCGAAGGGATTCTGCCCATGGATTCGCTAAATAAATCCAACCAACTTTAACTCACCAAACCAAACCTAACACAAGCGTTGCTTGACTTAAATTTAATCCTAGTGCCGTATTCGTCCACAGGTGCCAGAACCAATCACGAAATGGGAGGAGCTTATGCGTGGCCACGCCCCCAAAGCAAATAAGCTCCTCCCTATTCCGTGATACTTTTATGTTGGTAAGACTTTTAACACTTTAAAATAATTTTAAATTACTTAATCAATACATGCAATAAATGCACGAGTGGTTTGTCAGTGCGTGCAGCTATATTTCCGCAACCCACCCTCGCAGCCCCATGGTATTATAGCACTCCATCTCCGTCCATGAAGAAGGCGTCGGTTTGGAACTCCAGGAGTTGGGTTCGGAGATACGAGTGTCAAAAAAACCTAACACACCAATGAACATATTAATGAAAATAGGTGAAGCAGCTGGGAATCGACTGCAGAAGTGGCCGAGACTGGCCAGAATGTTCCTGAAAAGAAGTTCGAGAATGTTCCAGACGGTTCAGGACCATCAAAGCGGTTATGGAACATATTACTCTTAAGCTAGGAGTAATAGTAATATAGGGAATAAATAAATATATAATGAATATAATGAAAAATGTAACTAAACCCAACACATTGGACGCTTGGGAAACTTTTTATACTAACAAATACCGTAACATAATTGTGAATAGTGAATTAGGTCCTATACAGAATTCTGTATAAATGTAATAAATACTACGTTTTGTTAAATATTAGTATTAGTTTAGTAATTTTGTTTAAGTTATATTGTTAGTGTTAAGCTATTTGAATAACGATAGGCTGTGCCTAACGCCTTAGCATAGTTTTATGACACGCCCCCTTTAGGTTACGCCCCCATCTGGTTAGGCCACGTATGTCTAGTTTTGTATATATACGGTGCGATGGGTTACTGTTAGGTTAGTTATAGTTTGATTACTGTAGCCCGTGCATCACTGAGGATAGCGGTATTGTCCATGAAACGCGTTTGAAGCTGGTAAACGTATTTGTTGTGAGATTTTTTGTTCAGGCTTTATTTTATCTCAAAATATTTTAAACCAATGATTTCTCAATATTTACTCGATATTTCTTTCATTAATTAATTTATAACTACAACCGAAGCCGCGCTCAATATCTCACACACTGGTAAGTATTACATATTTACAAATTTATAACGTTTTAACGTAAATTTTATTGAATCGTATAAAAAATTAGTAATCACAGGTACGATAAATAATTCATTACAATTACATAATCAAAATCTGTTCACTTTACCGAGTCTGTCGCGCCGTTCCTTACTGCCTCACGTAAGAATGATCCCCGCTCGGAATTGCCGAACCATTGATTCCACGAAATCAATAGTGCGTTACTAATATATAAATTATATACAGGCGGCGGGGGTGCAATTCCTACAGCCCCTTGTAAATTCTAATGTTCCGGAATCTCTACCTTTCTTCGAGCTGGCAAAAGCAACTGAATAGATTTATCGCAGTAGTTAGCGTAAATACACTCGCGACGTTTTTGGCCCCGTTTGAACTTTTAAACATCTTTTAAGATAAATACAAGTGTTGTTTATTTTCTGTTGGCGTTTCGGGGTTTGAAATTAAGGCTCAAATAAAAAGTATAAATGTAGGTCACAAACTAAGTACACCGACTATACAGAGTTTGAGATGATTTTGAACAAGTTGCAGTCATTTAAAATGTGATTTAATTGTTAAATTATTATTAAACTGAAAACTTCTTATGGCACTTTTTGCGTGGGTATTCGAATTAAAAATCGCGCACAATCGAATCACGATCAACTCTGAAATGGACATTGTGCTTCCTAATTTTGTAAGTTGTGTTAAAATAGTTTACTTGGTAATACCTCTGAAATGGACATTGCACTTC
>JAGFPH010000017.1:1090799-1114917 GCA_018207615.1 Philaenus spumarius
GTATTTGCAATACACAATTCATTGCGTGCTTCGCACACCAACCCCTGTATGGGAGTGTTTTCAATACACCGAGCATTGCGTGCTTAGCACGCCAACCCCCGTTTTGGGAGTGTTTTCAATACACAGTGCATTGCGTGCTTCGCACGCCAATCCGCATACTGGGAGTATTTTCAATACACAATGCATTGCGTGCGTCGCACGCCAACCCCCATATTGGGAGTGTTTTCAATTAATGAATATATTAGAAAGGTTAATTACCTTGTATTTCTGTCTGACATAAATGTTAATTGTATAAATATATTATGTCTAAATGTTTTCAATTCACAGTTCATTGCGTGTTTCGCACGCCAATCTTAAGCCTAGTGCTATGGACGCACATGTGCGTCCGCTTTAAAATATTAGTGATTATTACGTAGAAAGGTTCAAAAATAAAAGGTAAAGTAATGTCTACTCTTTTAGGGTGTAAATATAAAAAATAAAAGGTCAGCTCCTTGCATGGGAAATACGAAATTTGCGTAGCAGTGAACGCGTTAAGGGTGAGGTAAACATCCTCTAGTTCGTTTGAAGGATGAGTAACATTAGGAAGCAGTGTGGGAAAACGTTTTTTTATTCACTTACGCCCTTTCCCCACACACCCGGATTCGTTCCGATATCTGTAGTAAGGACGGATATGTCCACTGTCGCTATTAGTACAGGTAAAATAACATTTTATTAGAATTAATAAGCCCAGGTGAGATTTGCCCACGGGTTCTTTTTATTATAAACATTGTAGAAATAAGTCTACCAATTTCCCCTCTCTGGAAGGGGGTTGAGGAGGTGGGTCGAAAGTGTACAATAAACGAGTTTTATGCTTTAGCTGGTAAACTGTGGGCTTTTTAAGCAAACATTGAATAGGCAAGGTGTATCTTAAGAAAATACCTTTTATTTAAGACCCCATACGACAAATTTAAGGGCTTTAAATTTCCTGTTATGGAAAAAATACGAAAAACAACATGCTAGAAACTTAGATTTGTTACAAAGGATCTTTTTAGCATAAGAAGGAAGAAGAAAAATAATCAAGCCCTTCCGCACCCTCTCCCCCCCAAGGTTAGGGGAGTTTAAGAGGAAAATAGCGATTTTTAAACAGAAAAATTGGAATAAAAAATCGTAAATGCAATTTTCAAAACAATTTCGGATATTGTGGTTTATGACATCACCTTTATTTCGAGACCGTGAGCATCTCTTTCGTCTGATTTCAAACTGGCGGCAAAAATGGAATTTCATGCGAACAAAAATCGATAATTTAAGGATGCGTGCAGTTGTAAATGTTACATACGAGATACAAATATTTGCGCCAAAGTAGATTCAAAAAGGCGTAAAAGAAATGTTCAAACATTGAGTTATTTTTATACAGACAGATTGTTTATTAAATATCTCATTGCGTAATTGGGAATCTACTAGTACCTCATGTTAATTAAACTTTAACCATTAAATTTGATAGTTATATACTATATAGTATATAGTTGGTATATTTAATGTGAAGGTATCGAGTTGTGCAAGACAGGCAGGAAGCAATGAAAAGTCAACTTGTTTACGTAGGGTGTCGGAATAGCACCGGAGTTTGGCATCACGGAAACTAGATGGATTATATTACAAGCATCATCCAACATATTTAGAATCGTGGCCAGTTTGCTAGAGAAGTTGGGCCGAGAGTGAGTGGTCAATCGGGTGACCAGTGAGTTGAGAGGTTGCGAGTTAGGCCAGTTTTGCTAAAAGGGGGGCCGGGAACCGAGTCGATCTTACGGGAAGGATTTCACGGGTTTCGGGATCTTCGACGGAGATCATCGGACGAAACCGATTCTGCAGAAGAACGAGATCCGAGTGAGTGAACAGAGTATTTAAGTCCACTAAATAGAACCACATTGAGTTTGGAATTGATAAAGTAAATGCTATAGCTTTGTTTACCGGTGTCTTGTTCCAGTCTGTCTTACAAGGGTAACTTCTGGTAAAGGAAATGTACCTACGTAGATAAGTGTAGGCTAATGTCAGAGATTGTATTTTCTATAGTTGCAAGGACGTGTAAATAAATGAATGTTAATAGAAGTATTATCACTGAACCACTGATTTATTATTATCGATCTGTCCCTTATTGTTTTGACTTGTTCGAATCGGGAAAAAAGGGCCTAATTCTTAACCTTAACAGTACAACGAACGAGTTACATGGATGGGATAGTGTTGGTGGACAAAAACGAAATAGTTCCCAAAAATAATTCTGGCTAAATTACATAAACGTTTTATTGCCGGCAATACCGTCCGAACAATGTAAACAAAATATTTGCCCAATATTAAATATTAAAGAATTAATTTTACTAACAAAACAATAATGTTTACTGATCGATCCTAAAGTATGCAATCGATAATAAATAATACAATGTACACAAGAGTAATCGATAAGTAAAGCGTACACATGATAATCTCCGGTAATACCGACCCTCGGTCGTTAAGTCAGGGTTAGCTTCGAAACCAATCATAAATTGTTAATGTGCGTGGATTAAAAAAACCGTCGTTTTGAGTTTTAATCCTACTTGTGCAATGAATTTTAATAAAACAATTCGATGCGGTCGAAAATGAAATGTTGAAGTTACTGCGTTTTTTTAAATAAATGAAACGGTCGAGTCTATTTATTTACAGTTTTTACAATGAAAATAAAATAAAGATTAAATATGGGATTTTTTATTAGGAATGTCATTAGCAGTGTGATAGAAGTTTAACCCTTTAAAATGTAAACAATTTAAGTAGCAGAATGAATTGATAATAGGGACACGCAAACTTCTCTTGGAAAATTTTTGTATCATGTTCAAACTTAGGTACAATAGATACAAACTCCAATCTATGTTCTACAGTGGCTATCGTGCAGAAAAAGAAAGAAAAAATAACTTTTCACCTTGAACTAGCTCCCATCAATAACACGTAGCCGTGGTGATTACAAAGGGGTGTATATCATCAAATATGCAAATTTGAAGCTCAGTTTCCATATGGGTCACGCACGTGATCATAAAAATGCTTAAAACCGTTCCTGATTAAATAGTTACAAACATATACGTTTTTAGCTCGTGTTGTATTATTAGCGAAATTCCATAAGAAAGACGAGCTACTGCAGTGGTTCTTATGGCGAGACCTTAGGTCGGGAGTAGTCGATGAGCACCGATCATGGTTTCCAGAACACGTTTTGGGGTGATGTATGTAGGATGTTTACAATATTCAATACATTGTATTCAAAGCAAATATCCAATATTATAATAGATATAAAGAGTGTGTATGCATGTTCGCACTCTAACGGCCGTATTTTACTTCCGACGTGGTCCGATTTCGGGACAGACGTTGGTTTTCTGGCTCAAACGAGTTAGTTAGCCAAAAATTCAACAGTCGGAAGCACTTTTTTTGACAGGAAGTCAAATTTGTTTGAGATGTTTCGTGCTAGAATGAATGAAAATTTTTAGGGCTTCATGTAAACAAATAAACAAATATATGAGATTATTCTGCACATTTTGTTTTTTTATTCGATCTTAAGACCAAAAATCCACAAAACCGATCAACACTAAAATACAAAAATAAAAAGAAAGCAGTCGTGGGACTGCGGACAGAAGTTAAAACTGTCTTCAATAAGACAATCTTGTTTATGTTATTTTACATTTTTTAGATTTCAATTTTAAATGTGACAAGATAAAAATAACACGACTTACAAAATGAGGAAGCACAATTTCCATTTCAGAGGTATTCAAAATAAACTATTTTAACACAACTTACGAAATGAGGAAGCACAATTTCCATTTCAGAAGTAGCATATTCCAAATAAACTATTTTATACAACTCACGAAATGAGGAAGCACTATGTCCATTTCAGAGTTATTACCAAGTAAACCATATACTGTGCTATATACACATGTGTATTATATAGTACAGCGTGACGTAATAGAGCGTGACTGAAAATGCGTGAAGTTAAAATCCGATTCACCGTCCGCAACATTTTTTGGACGCTGCGAGCCTATAGACGTTTTCACTTCAAAAAAAAGTACTGCGAGCGAAGCAAAGCAGTCCATAATCCGAGAGCGCAAGGTGGAAGTTGAAACTTGAAAAGCTTGTGGAACGGATTAGCGCGTAAGCCGGGGCTGGCAGCTAAGGTGCAAACAAAGTCCACTAATATATTTCGTACACGCAGGTAGCTATTCGGTATTTCCCAAATAGTTGAAACCCTAAAACATACAAACTGGAATTTCGCTGAACTCACGTCAGTGGGTTCAGCTGCGTGATCGAATTATTTTAGTTTTTTATCGCCTTATAAATTAATTAAAGATAAAGAGATAAAGCTCCTATTAAATCAGCCTGGTAAAAGATAAATTCCGACTGCGCTTGGATTACATTTAAAAATAGTCTAAAACTTTAATTTAGATAATCCAGTGAAAGACACATACTTAATGGTCCAGCAACAAACTACACGGTGTAGATAATGCGTTCCGAGTAGCTGCAGATGTAATATGCTCCCGAAGTGAACCCAGCATCCGTAATGAGATGCATGATAAACGGCATCAGAACACGGGACTAGATTTTATTGCTCTTATTACCATATTCAAATGTTCGGTAGATTGCGGCTTCCAAGTTCCCCCCAATTGATAAGGTGATCTTATCCTTCCGAGAATAATTGAATTGGTAAAAGATAAGGAGATTAAAGTTGTTAGGTTAGTTATAAACTTGGCGTGGCTTTGTGTAATACGATTTATACCCGTGAACTGGTTCCTGACCGTGTTGTCCGCTGAGTTATTTGCATTTAGGCTATGCTGCAGCTTCTTTATCTTTACGCGTAGGCTTAGTTACTTTGTTTCCTGTTGTTAGTTTAAAGAAATATTTCCAAGAGAATTTGTTCTTTTTTTACTCTAATCAAGTAAAAATAAATACACTGTTGTAGGTAACTTTATCTCAGAAATTTTTGAACCTTATGTCCATTATTGTAGCTCGTGCATCGCTGAAGATGTCGACATTGTCGTTGAAACGCGTTAGAGTAATAAACGTATTAGTTGCAAGATCCTATGTTCAAGTTTTATTCTATCAAGTACAGATGCCTCACTCCGTGAATGTGTCCGAGAGGGGAAGTAAAGAGGGGCCCCCACTCCTTATTTGTTGTGTAAAACTGCATCAGTACAACCTCAGTAAAAAATATAGACCTCTGTTCGTCACTGTAAAGTAAGTGTTATAATAAACGTGATAAACACATTTTTCTTAGTGAATAGAACGTTTAGAAATTAGTTGTTTTATTTATAAATATAAACAGGATATCACAAAAAACCTTAGCGCGCTACAATACAGGATCTGATTCCATACATTAAAATTAAATTATTCAGAATCTTTTTCTCCAATTAGGGTTAGTTCATTTTAGTTTTTTTTTTAATAAAATTATCAAACGTTAAACTAGCAACAATGGTAACTGTGCCTATCCGTAGTACGCCTAATGTACTTTCATCAGCGATGTTTTGTTTATTGATAAATTAATGACGTAGTTACAGTTATTTAAGATTTTACAATAGTCCATCATTAATAAGTCAATCTTATTATCTCTTGTGAATATCTAAAGAGTACTGATTGTTAATTTAATAATTACCGTAATTGTTTTTAATTGACCTGTTTTAAATCGTATGTATATTTACTAACCTTCACCATCCTGGCGACTAACAATGTGAAAAGAACACAAACCCTAAAACTTAAATACTGTATGATTAAAACAATATATTAGTATGCAGTGGACCTACGGAAAAGCTAGGATCGCACCAAAACAATGTCGAATAAGCACAATGTACTCATTAGAGGAATTACCTCCCTCCTGACCAAACAAAGGTCACAAAGAAAATTATTTCAAGTAAAAAAGAAATTTCCTCTAATTATCTGCAACTTTCTTGCAAAAGTTTTCTTTTTGCATAAAAATAAAAATTTTCTTGCTTTGAATATTTGTTGTAATCACTTTTACTATATAAAAAAAACTTTGTAAAATTTTGTATCACAATTATAACATTTTGTAAATTTTTTAAGAAACAAAACCTTACTTATTTATAGCTGATTGTCGTAATTTTCTCTAAAAGGTAAAATACTTTTTTATATAGGCCTAAATGTTGTATGCAAGTAGGTAAAATAAGAATGTGAGACGCTGTCAATTTTCTCAAATAAATGTTATTTGCGGTCCTAGTTTTTTGTGGAACTGATTGTACCGCCTAGGCAGGTTGGAGAGGTAGAAGGGATGACACGCCCATTAGGCCAGACACTCTCCTAGTCTGCGCTAACTGTACATCTTTTCACAAATCAAGCTCAGTATAATTTATTTATGCGCTGTGTATATTTTGCTTCACGTTTGCTCTTTAATACAGACATGTCTGGCTTCATGGATAGTATAAACGTTTCGTATACCAGTACTATACACAAAATGCAATTGAATTCTACGGAAAAATACATCAGATCAATATTTATTTTTACGGGCGTAGGTATTAAATAAATATAAGACGGATTCGGAAAACTTGTATCTTTCCTTTTCAATGCGACTCCGTCAAAGCCGAGTTTTACCTCGCGGATTTTCTTTTTAAGATTAAGAATATCCAGCACCCAAATCAAATAGAACCTTTGAAAGGATTATGCGTATATTTTTCAATTTTGATTTAGGCGAGAATAACTAACTAGGGATTTAGTTTTGTAAATTTATCGAATGAAGGTAACACATTCATTGTAGTTCTTGCTGTGGGCTTGTTGGTTCTTACATCATTATTAATTGTGCAAACCTATAAACGTTTTAAGGCTCGACAGGTCCAGCCACCTTCTTGAATTTCAACTCACATAAGAGCAATGTAAAACGGGCAATAAATAAGATTACTGGAGTAATAATGATCAGAAAATTATTCTGAATGTGTTATTTCTAAGCTTAATTACTTTTCAAATAAAAGTCATTTCAATCATTTTGGATATCCACGTTATTATGGAAGCATGTACGCGCCGTATTTGTGTTCCTACTGGAGTGCTTACCCTGCACTCTGTTGGTTATCACATCAACTTGTTGCTCGCGGAGGAATACTAGGCAAATAATATATCCGTTAATGATCAATGTGTGAGAGAAAGCAGTGTTTAATAACACATACTACCCTACATTGTCACGCATGCGCATTTCAATTCGTTTACCCTCTGTAACCCTCTATTTTCCGCATTTATGAAGCTGTCCTATATTTGCTAGCGGAAGAATGAAAAACTTATAAAATCAATGCTAGTAGGGCACTGCTCTGACACTGGGAGAGCTGCGGTCAATTCAGAAATATTTTTTACTCCTGCCGGGCTGCCGAGCCTTAAATTGCACAAGTACAACGTAGAACCAAACTGAAAGTTTTACGATTAACTAGCCACAGGAGGTTTGAAATATTCAGCCACACAAGCCGTTCGTTACTGTCCACGAGGGCCAATTCAATACACAGTGACCAACTTGTTACAATAAACGGACTGTACTTCGTCCGTAAACCCGAATACATTAACGTAGATTACCACTTTGATTTCAATATTGTTAAGTGTCCAGTTTTTTCAAACACACGACGGTTCAGCAACGCAAAGTAAGCGGAATAATATCTGCAGGGACCAAAATGTATAGGCTGAGGCTTTAGCTCGTGATTGGTTTTTAGCAAATAGACTTTTATTGAATCGTGAATAAACTACAAAATTGTATTATCTTTGAGAAATTTACAAAGTGGAGAGCACCACTCAACGGAGTTAAATACAAAATGATCCAGAGTATTGTTTTTGTACAAAATTAAGCCACTTACTACTTTAGTATTTTACAGTCGTTTATTCAATATGGTTTAACGTTATGGGGTCATGCAACTATAGTAAGTGATTTCTTTATAATGCAGAAAAAACTGTACGAATTGTAGGTCCCCTTAGACCATTGCAAGACACTAATTAAAATCTTAAGATTTTAGTATATACAATTTATAGATGGTTTAAGATATACAAAATCAAATATTGATAAGTTTCCCAGAAGTGACCATAATGCATATAATACTAGAAATAAAAACAAAATAAATGCTCCTCAAATTTTAATAATTAATTTAATTGTGTCACATTTTTTAATAAATTAATTACGGCTGCCCCATTTGCAACATCTGAAAATTTGAACATGTGATTTTTGTATGGCTTGAACCCTCATAATACTCTTTAAATGAATTTCTTACGGATGATTTAAAAGTCTTAATATTCGAAATATTCACAATGTGGTGGTTAAATTATGCTCTGGCGATTTTAACCTTTAATAACGTTTCAATATGTTTTTTTCTATTACGTTTATAGTGCTCAAACTCAAAAACATCCAGGTTTGTTGGGCAGTGAATTAAAGCAATATATTAATACCACTACCGCAAATATAGAAAAAGTATTCGTATAATGTTATGCTCAAATTACTTAATATAACGGCATACTTTGTTTTACTTCCCACAGTAAATTTTCATACTTTTTATCATAACGATATTGCTTGAATCAAAATGTTAAAAAGATCAGCGTTTGTCTAACGTGAACTCATAAAAAATAATGTGATTGGAATCTTGGAACAAGAAGACATCGTGTTTATGGTCGAGTGGTTAGTAATGGCGTCAAGGTTTGTAGACATTATTATATTAGTAACTTCAGTTCAGAGAATCACTGTACGTTTTTAAAACATAGAGCAAATTTTGTTTCTTTTTATTTCAATACTGATTTATCTTTTAAATACCCTAGTATATAGAGCAGGTAGTTTTTATTTTATTCCTCCTTTTAGTGACTTCATCTTGGTTATCCTCGTTTTCGTCATTTTCGTCTTCGTTATCGTTGGTACCGTTTTTTTGTCTTCGTTGTCGTTGTTTTCGTCTTTGTTATCCTCGTTTTTGTCGTCTTTGTTACCATCGGTTTCGTTATTTTCGTCTTCGTTATCGTCGTTTTGTTATTGTCATTTTTGCTATCGTTGTTTTCTTCCAATTCGTTATCGTCGATTTCGTTATTGTAGTTTTCGTCAAATTTGTTATTGTCGTTTTCTTCTTCTTTGTTACTGTCGTTTTCATTATTTTTGTCTTCTTTGTCGTTGTCTTTGTTATCGTCGCTATTGTCTTCGTTAACGTCGTTATCGTTATGTTTTCTTCAAATCGTCGATTTCGTTATTGTAGTTTTCGTCAAATTTGTTATTGTGGTTTTCTTCGTCTTTGTTACTGTCGTTTTCATTATTTTTGTCTTCGTTATCGTTGTCTTTGTTATAGTCGTCTTTGTTATCATCGCTAACGTCTTCGTTAACGTCGTTATCGTTATGTTTTTGTTCAAATTCGTTATGGTCGTAATCGTTATTTTCGTCATCGTTATCGTTGTTTTCGTCAAATTCGTTATCGTCATTGTCATTTTTGTCGTCGTAGTTTTCATCAAATTTGTTAATGTCATTTTCTACGTCTTTGTTATCCTCTTTTTTTCGTTTCGTCGTCTGTGTTACTGTCGCTTTCTTTATTTTAGACTTCGTTATAGCTGTTTTGTTGAAGGCATTGTGGCAGCGGTAAAAGGTAAAATATATACTTACACTGCTTGTTACCGGACTCCTACACACTCCACATGTCCTTAGCTTCAGCGAACAAAGTAAAGAGGTAATTAAATGTGCATATGGTAATGACGCCACCACTTAAGGACATTGCCATATTCAGTAGGGGCGAAGGTTTGTTTACTTTGTCTTTAATACGTTTTTAAGTTGAATTGGGAATTTTTAAACGCAATCTGTCTTTCGTATCATTCGGTGTGTTTGTTGGTATTTAGAAGTTAGATACGAGTACATGCACTGAACCCAGTGAGAGGAGTCAACCTTGAAAAGGATGTCCGTACACTATTGCATTTAAGATGCTAGAATATCGCTTGTAAAAGCATTTTCGCCATTTGTATACAAATTAAATTCTGCAAACAATTTCCACGTACAACCAGTAGATGAAAAATTGGTCCAAAGGTTTCTATTTTCAAGTAATTCAACCAAATATATATATATTTTTCATAAACGTATATTTCAGATTTCCTCAAAGCAAATCTTATAAAGTATTATAGCTTACATTAGTTATATAACTCTTATTAAAAAAAACCCATCTTCACAAGATATTATATTATTGATTGAAGTTGTAAAAAAACATAATCCCAAATTTAATCTACGCTTGTATTACAGATGATGGGTTAAATCAACTGTTGTATTTATAAAGTTACTCACGTACGGAGATAAATTTAAATATTTAAAACGGCTTTATGGTTTCTACGTATGACCTTAAAATACAGAAATTATAGAATACCCCCCCCCCATGCATAAAAATCATAAATTTTAACTTAATTAAACTATTTATTAAAAGGAGTTAACGTCGATTTCATTCAATTAGATCACTTAGCCTTTGAGGACAATTTAAGAGTTTTCACAATGTTTTAATGGAAACGTTAGCACGAAAAGAATGTTTTATATGTTTTATGCGAGTTAAATAAAACCCTTAAACTCACGAGCAAGCTTAATTTAAACATGGAACATACAATCCGAAACGCGTATAAAGTTACAAGAAAGTGACTAGGCGGTGGGTGTCCTGTGACTTGGCGTTCAAAAATCCTAAACGCTAGTTGAAGACTGTGACTTTATTATTATTCTACGACCAACTAACTTATTTACAATTTAACAGACTTCTAGCATCACTAGTTCGACCGTTGGTCTTATTGTAGAAGCTTTATTTGCAGAGTTTGGCATGCAAAGCACGCAAGTGTATTTTACCGGCACCGCACAACTTACATCCTGAGGAACGATATGTTTTTATCGATATCCCTTTTCATACTATTCGCCAACTCTCTCCTTATATGTTTACCAAATGAGACTGTCAACCCCGGGTTAATTTACTGTCACGTCTCACCGACAACTCTCCAACTCCCAAGTAATAAACTTGGAACGTCGACGGAACATGAAGCGAAGTAGGTCACAAGACAATCGGCGGCGGGAGTAGTTTGAATATCGGATGTTTTGGAAACCGCAGTTCCGATTCGTGTAGCAGTTCCTTGCGCTGACAATGCGCCCAATTACTTTCAATTGTTGAAGAGTCGGTAAGGACATTTTCCAAGCCTTATACTGTACTGAGATGTGAATAAATGAACTCAGGAAAATATCGGTTTATTGTTACTAACATATAATGGAGTCATGCAAATCGTGAATAAAGAACTGCTATTTAAATCGCTCCAACTTTAATCAAGGTTGTGTCTTATCGATAGGGATTAGTTTAATCCTTGAACGTAGAAGCAAGGGTTAGCTGAACTTTCAAACCCTGTGTCTGATCCGCATTTCTACTTCAGCTATATGGCTTAGAAACATCAGTTATGCTTACATAGAACCTTAGTTTTTGTACTGGAACTGTTATTTTTTATAGTTACCTAACCCAAACTCAACGAAATTTATTTGTTTGATAGTTATTATAGTCGGTACCAAGTGACACCACGCACAGACAATATATTTATTGGAAACCCGTACAAGGGCTTCCAGACCTAAGTATTATGTTCAGAGCGCGGCAACAGACCTTTCTGACCCCCACCACTCGAATCAACTCCGAGTCTACTGCGCATCTCAAGGTCACGGCTCATGCTAGACCTTCTCTAGCATACATGATCTTACGAACTATTCGACCTAACCACAGGACAAAGACTGTGATTAAAATACTCTTTTGGCAACGGTATTTAGGTCTGCATGAAATTCACTTTCTTTGATCTTGAAACTAGTATTTTTAACTCAAGTACCTTCCAAAGGCGGTCAAACGTACTATCTAGTACAAAAATCAGCTAGCGTTATTAGTAATAGGTTCTTCGAGTGGAGTAACGGTTAAAATATAAATGCAAGAACTGAAAACGTAACCAAATTCACCTGCTGTCAATTTCTCACAAAAAAAGGGAATTAACGTTTCATGCGGAAAATTTAAAATTCAATCAGGACCGCGATTTCTTCCGAGAAACCCGTAAATACATTATGCAAGTAAACCTCGCCTAAGCTCTGCATTAGGATTCCCGAGTTGACTTCGGAAACAACACAACTACTGCGACAAAACCCTTGTTAGGGCAATTTGGGCAAACACCCTTCGATGCACACGTTTTACATGTGAAATAATTGTAAACACAACTAATTTACTACCAGCTATTTTATTAATAAGTTCAGTTTGTACTTAGTTTACTAACTACAATATTTAGTTCAACAGATATCAGTACTAAATACTGTTACTGACATCAGATTCAACAGTTCATGCCAACTATTTGTCTGTTTACTGGACTTGATAAATATGTGTAACACAGTCGTGCTTAAATTTGTTTAATCCGAAATTTGGTCATTATTTTTTATCTTGCCCCAATTAAAAGTGAAATCTACAAAATAAAAATAATTCGACCAGGCAGCTGAACCGCTGACGTGAGTTGAGCAAATTTCGAAAATTAAGTTTATAGGCCTATGTTTTAGGGTTTCAACCAACAATTTGGGAAATAGGTCTATTCACGACGGTGCTGAATAGCTGCAAAATGGTTCGCACGCCATTCCGCATATTGGGAGTGTCTTCAATACACAATGCATTGCGTGCTTCACACGCCAATCCCAAGGTAATGTATTGCTTTGAACCGGGTACTTCTCTGGTATTTTACGTTTTGATCGATTTTGGGGGAACCAAGCGAGCTGTAAGGTCGCGTAAAAAAAAGTGTGCAGAATAACATTCAACATTTATATTTGTAGAAAAAACTGAAAAAATTCGTTATCGTAGAAAAAAATCTCAAAAAATTTACTTCCGGTCAAAAAACGTGCTTCCGATAGTTGGATTTTTTTGGCTAACGAACTCTTCCGAGCGACGTAGACAACCAACATGTGTACCAAATTTTAACCAAATCGGACTTAAAATGCGGCAGCTAGAGTGCGAACACATATATACATATATAATCATTTTTAATGACGCCCCAAAACGTATTCTGGGGACCATGATCGGTGTTCATTTGCTACTCCCGACCTTTGGTTTTACCATAAGGACCACTGCAATAGCTCATTTTTCCTATGAAAACTCGCTAATAACATAAACATGATTGTCTATAATCAATAGCAATTGAGCGTAAGCCTTTGATTTTGCCACTGCCTATTTTATTTCATATATTTCTTCTTTTTTTACGATCAACTGTTCTGGTTGATATTAGTTCGTGTGTAAAACAATGAAGAAGAAGAAATCATCCACGAAATTAAAAACGCAAAGCGTCTTTGAGGCGCGTATCGCGAAGTCGTATGTTTTACCTCATCTAAATGAAGTTTTCACTTCGAAAATCATTTACACAAATAACTTCTTTTAACCCAAACAGAATAATCAGCTGCTTAATTTGTTTTTTGTACTAAATAATTTATATCTGTAGAACTACTAAACCGATTGAGATAAAATTTCGCACGGAACTCTACAGTGTAAAGGCCTAGTTTAACGAAAAATAATTAACTTTTTCCAACAATTCGTTTCAAAATGGCGACCATTTAAAAAGAAATAATCCCATCGATAGTTGAAATGTCGGTTTAATTATTCCTGTACCTGGTATTTTAGCCGCTATTTTAAATTTACATGAAACGTGTACAATATTTAATCTCGTGTTCCGGGTACGCAAAGAATATTTCTACATTTTAATGGTGTCAGCGGCTGCATCATTACTACATGACGACATCTGGGTCTGGGAATCGAACTTTGAATGATAATTTTGTATTGCATCCTTGGAAACCCTTCAGGGTTGACAAGGGTCCGTGGAGCAATTTAGCACGATTTGATTTTATAGGAGTCAGTATATGTTACGTTGTACATTATGTTAAAAAAAAAAACAAGTCAAATTACAGAGTGGGGTGGCTTCTTGTCACATATTTTATAATTTGTCTGAATTAACGTTTAGGATTAATCAGAGCTCAGTAGTTAAGACGGCAAATAATGTTAAATGTTACAGTATTTGATTGAACTCGCTTCGCTCGCCGATATCTGAACTGATGACGTAAGTTTAGCGAATTTCCAAAATTAAGTTCATATGTTTTAGGGTTTCAACCACTAATTTGGGAAATTGGTCTACTCACGACAGCTGTCTTTGTGTACGAAATGTATTAGTTGAATGTGATTTCGCCTCAGCCTCCAATCGTTCCGTTCGCAGCTGAAAAACTCGGATCAGAAGATGCCCCCCACGGTAAAATCCCCCACGTGGATTTGAACCGGGTACTTTTATAGTATTTTACGTTTTGATCGATTTTATGGGAACCAAGCGAGCTAAAAGGTAGTGTAAAAAAACAAAATGTGCAGAATAATTAATATCCTATATTTATTATTTTTAGATAAAACCCTAAACAAATTATTCTAGTACGAAAATTCTTAAAAAATAGTTACTTTCGATCAAAAAACGTGCTTTCGTTTTAATCTAACAGCTTACTAGCTTCAACAATTAATCACGAAACCTAGCCAACACTCGATTCCACGTTCACCGTGCAGTACAGATCTTACGGGAGAATAGACATGCTACTACCATTACAGGGAACATTACGTTTATTGTCATGCTGGTTGCGTCAACTGACCGAGCGTTGCATGGGAGTTTATGTTTTTTAGTTGGCTACTATCGCTGAGACTGTAGTAAGGATAACATGGCTTACGGGCGCTCTGTACTGCACGGTGAACGTGGAATCGAATGTAAATGAAACTTTCGAGGTTATGTTTACAACTACTATCAAATGCACAAACTCTGTGAGTGGAACCATCTAATCTATATAAATAAAATCCAAATACCATTTATTTTCCCGAACGTCTTACTGACACATCACGCAATCTCAAAAAACCACCGAAACGAATTGGAATGAAATTTGGTATGTAGCTTCCTCTAGGGTCCTAGCTGCTCGCTAAGAAAGGTTTTTAAAAAAATCGCAATTTTAGGGGGGGATTGGGGGGTCAAAGTTACTAAAAATCCCCATAAGAAATACATAGTGTAATATATGTATTGATATTTTTTTTAATACACATTTAAATTTGATTTGTCTATCCGTGCAAAGTCAGATCGGACCAGCTAGTGTAATATAAAGGGAAATACAATATAACAATAAAACCGAACTTTCCTACGCATTGTCAGCGTTAAACACTTATGCAAAACTACCTGTTTAGGTTTGAATCGCAAATATTATTCGCTAATAATTGTTTTCACTGACAAAGTTGAAATTGGGTTTAAAATAGAACGGACTTTACCAAACGTTAAGCTTGAAAAATAATCCGCTTATAACGACAAGGGACTATAGGACTTGTGCCCTTAATCAGTCCTACTGCCACCGGTTGAGAGGCTTATATTAACCACTCGTCATTCAGTTAGGTCCTTGCCTTGGCTTGTAGTGCGGAGTTCCTTTGATAAGAGCTCGTTAGTTGCGGTCCGATAACAGTATTTAATATTTAGGTATGCAAGTTCAACCTCCAAATTTATTTTAAACCCCTTTCTTATGGTTTTGTAGTGAAAAGGAAACATAGCCTTCATGGGATCAGTAGTTCGTCACAGTAAAATATTTCAGGAACTGAAAAGGTGTTCACAGGCCTAGTAATAAAGCATGTCAGAACCTAACAGTATTGCACTACGTATTTTGAGGGGCCAAATTTAGGTATTAGCTTATTTCATGATTCTGTCGTGGGGGTATCATTTGAAACGGCTTTAAATAACTTTACCAAAACTATTTATTTTGGAATTTCGTGACATGTATTGTTTACAAGGTGTTTTCGACAATAATATTCAACCGGTTCCTCCTCTATCACCGAAATTTACACAGACACATTTTCGCGAAAATAAAAGGTGTTGGTGGTACTAACAAACATTACTGGAAAATTATAACGGTCGCAAATATTGGGGAAGAGTGATGAACAGTTTCCTCTGGTCTCTTCCAAAGTGGTAGAAATCAAAAGAACGATATAGTGAGAAATGTTGGTGATGTAGTTTCCATAATTTTTAATTATGAACAGTTGTTTTGAAACTGAATACTAACAGTTCTTTTAGAAGTGAATACAAACAGTTCTTTTACAATTTAATACTAATAGTTCTTTTAGAACTGTACACTAACAGTTCTTTTACAACTGGATACTAACAGAACTTTTAGAACTGAATACTAACAGTTATTTTAGAAATGAATACTAACAGTACTTTTAAAACTGTATACTAACAGTACTTTAGAACTGCATACTAACAATTCTTTTAGAAGTGAATACTAACAGTTCTCTTAGAAAGGAAGACTAACAGTATTTTAGAGGTGAATACTAAGCGTTCTTTTAGAACTGTACACTAACAGAACTTTAGAACTGGATACTAAAAGTTCTTTTATAATTGAATACTAACAGTTCTTTTAGATCTAGATACTAACAGTTCTTTTCAAACTGAATACTAACAGTGCTTGTATAACTGGCTACTAACAGTTCTTTTAGATCTGGATACTAACAGTTCTTTTAGATCTGGATACTAACAGTTCTTTTCAAACTGAATACTAAAAGTTATTTTAGAACTGGATGTTAACAGTAGTGGTTTTAGTTTCACAGTCTTCAGAGGGTACTGGCCAATGTCTTCCCTAAAAATATTAGTTTCACGTCACAGATACTAAGACCGGGCCGCACGTTGGGTCAGACAAGACGTCTTTAGTAAAAATTTTTTGTAAAAGGCGTCTTGCGAAACTTTGTCACTGCAAGAGACACCATCAGCCATGAAAAAAACATTCCTGACTTGGCGCAAGACGCTCAATTTATACTTTACAACAGTCATGATCAGACATTCTGTTTTGCGCATGCGCGATACGACCGCACACCAGTGGACACCTGCTTTGAGATCTCCAAGTTTACATCTGCGCACTAATTTAAAGGTTTTCTTGTAGAAAGCGAATGTTCCATTTAACTAGGATTAGACCCTCTTTAAAATATGTCTATCATATACCAAATACCAACAGCAACGTCTTCGTCATCCGCCATCTTGTCTTCCTCACTTTGACTTTTGTATTTGGTAAAAACGGAATTACTTTTCACAAGACATTACGTGTCTTTTAATAAAACGCCTTCTACAAAAATGTTTTTACAAAAGACGTCTTGACTGATCCAGTGTGCGGCCGGCCTAAGTTTTGCATTAGACGAAAGGGTGCAGAAATATTAAATTCAAATGTCCCAGGCTATTTTTTTTCTACAACAGCTTGGGAAGAGAGCTTTTTTTCATCATGGGAGAAGCTGGGTACAAGTCAAATTACTCGCTTTTTTATCCTTAATAAATCCACTTTATCAGAACCATCGAACGTATGAATAATTTAAAATCTCTCCTCGTCTCTTCCAATACTGGTTAATTTATTGTTTACATTTCGGAGCTGATATAGAAGGTATACGCACAAGACTTTCCATTTATTGCCATTATTTATTAAATTATTCGGATTACGTTTATTTTTCAATATCGAAACCCGACAGATTCTCGCAAATCCTTTTCACTCGCGTTTATTGCTTCTCCGAAAGCGTATTCAGACGTTTCGAACCGGATCGTATCATTATCCCTTACACTTGTTATTTCTCGATTCAGTAAATATTCCCCCAAATCCTCGACACAAATAACTATTTCAAAGGTCTGAGGGTAGGGTGAGTTTATCTTGTGTCGGACTGGAAAACCTGTTTATTTAAATCCGAACGCGTAGTTTTGTGAATTCCAAGTCTTGTTAAAGTAGACCCTGCATTTTAAAAAGAGTTTATACATATTTACGCATTCTTGCTGGATGCATATTTAATTTCATTGATCATATAAATGTCTTTGATATGATTTACTTTGCCTGAAAAATTAAATACGAAAAATTTTAATAAGCTAAACGGTTTGATTGCGTGTCTGATTAGCGATTAAACTGTCACGCTGTTAACTCAGGGTTGGATCAAAAAGTAGTAGGACTGAATTTCTGTAGCGCGAACGGAGCGGGGGAGGGCAGTTTACCACCTGGGCGTGGTAGTGGGAGAGCCTTCCGAAGAGACCGATATTTTTTCCAGTCACCTGCGGGTAAGCGGAGAGTAAGCACGTCGATTTCCGTGAACCTCTGTTAAGAAGTGTCGTCGCGATCCAAGATGGAGAGAAATCTCGAGCAGCGGTACGCTATTAAATGCTGCGTCCAACTCGGGAAAACCGAGACGGAGACTCTCGGAATGATTAAGGACGCCTACGGGGATGCTATTATGAGCCGCTCAACAGTGGCACTCCAACAACTCCCCGCGTCCCAAGAAAGCCAGAATGAACAAGTCAAGGGTCAAATCCATGCTCATCTGCTTTTATGACCGTCGTGGTATGGTTCAGAGGGCGTTTGTACCCCTGGACAAACTGTGAATACTAAATTTTACGTGAACGCGCTTGACAGGTTGCACAAACGCTTCATCGCGTGCGGCCAGACATCGCCGATTCTTTGAAGCTTCACCACGATAACGCGCCGTGCCACACCGCGCTGCTAGTGAGGGAGTTTCTGGCCAAGCACAGAGTTCCCACAATGCCCCAACTCCCCCTACAGTCCAGATCTGGCACTACCGGATTTCTTCCTCTTTCCTCGGCTCAAGCGGGACCTCATGGGAAACCGATACAGCTCCGTAAAAGACATCCAAGAGGCCGTGACGGCGTCTCTGAAGGGGATCACGGAAAGCGAGTTTCAGGAGGCGTACACGCAGTGGGAATCGCGTTGTGTCAGAGCACAAGGGTGCTACTTCGAGGACTACTAAGGATTTGTATCGAATTGTTTAATACAAAAATTAAATTAATTCAGTTCTCTACTACTTTTTGATCCTACTATGTAGAGACACTTTTATCTGAAACAATGTTTAATAAATTGTTTTAACGCTTAGCTCGTGGTATAGTAAATAGAAACTTTAACATCTACCAGAGCCGAAATTTGTCTTTGACATTTTTTAAGTGAAAGTCTCTTTCAAAAGTGAGGTTTTTCACAACATTTATAACTAAGGAAAAACATAATAGTGTTACTTACTGACAAAGTAACAAAAACGAAAACATCTGATATCATTCATCTGTGACTACAAAACAAATGTATTTCCATCGCACTGTAGGTTATGCGTCACGCACAAAGGAGCGAATATATCGACGGAGTAACGTATTGGAATCAAACAGGCATATCTCTTCCCGGTTATCAACCGAACCATATGTTGCTTTCACCGGGGTTCCAGTTCTGAATGCATTTCGCTTTCTTTACATATTCACTTGATTTATTATAAAAGTGAAGTGTTTGACTTGTTCCGACACGTGTTTTGTTATTTACATGTTCCACACAAAGCGAGACCATTGAGTGCGACATCTGCAGGAGCAAAATCATTACTCATGTCCTTATGTTGTGTGTTTGAAACAAATTTCCACAGTTCAATACTACTGGGTTGTAAGTAAATTAAAATCTTGTCGTTATAGTCCTGTTACTTGAAACACAGATACGGACTTTGTTCTTAAAAAGTAAAATATAGGCCCACAAACTTCACTTGCTTTAATAGGGGCTCTGTCCTTGCTCGATACGCCCCTTGATGACTCATGATGAAGCCAATATAAACAGATTATTGTACACTCTGATATTTTCACGGAACTGATTAGGCCTTGGATCTAAGTAGAGTGGCGGTAAAGTAAAACTAAGGAATTAAAATACAATATTAAAATTTCCAAAAACTCCGCCATTTTTCCAATATGGCGGCCAACTTAATTTTTTCAAATGGAAACCAATATTTTTATGTTAAACTTCGATTGGGGACACAAATTTAAGACATTTTTATTCTTTTGTATTTTTTCCTAAACCCAACCGTTTATGAGATACAACCTCTCAAACATTTTATATTTTATGTGATTTTTTTAATTGGGCCACCATTGGGATCTCAGAAAGTATTAATTTTACAGAAAACTTTAAATGGGGAACCTTTCCTTGTTTTATGAGAAGTTAAAAAATATGTAGTTAAATAATTCTAAATGGCCGCACTTTTCCAACATGGCGGTCAACTTTGAAATTTCTAACGGGAACCCCAATTTTTTATGACGGATTTGAATTTTAAATGCAATTTTTGGACGTTTTTATTCTTGAAGTTTTTTTTATAAACTTGACCGTTTAACCGCTAGGAGCGCTGAAAGTTCCAGAAACTCTTATTTCAACAATTATTAGAGGCATGTTTCACCATTTATTTGCAAACAATAAAATTTAACTCAACGTGCAACATTTTGTACAATGGAATGTTAAAAAGCTATTGAAATTTGACAAATACTTTATTTTGTACAAAAAACGTACTTAAATTACTGTTAAAAAATCGCTGACACAACCACTGTGTATTGTGTAACAATTTAATTACGTTTTTTGTATAAAATAAAGTACCTGTCAAATTTCAACAGCTTTTTATTGACGATTATTTTTACATTATTCTGTTTTCCTCCGAAATTCGGACAACATACTTGTTTTAAAATTATTGTATTTTTTCGAGTCTTCTGAAGTTGATTGTTTTAAACTGCCGGAATTTTGAAAATATAAGTAATACATTTTTGGTACAGCTGTAAAAATTACGTACAAAACTTATGTTCCAAATTTGAACTCATTGTCATACCTACGTTTGAAGTTACAACGACTTGGGACGGATTGGAAACCCACTACATATTATGCGTAACCCACTTCAAAAACCTGAAACTCTATTTGACAACCGCCCTAAGAAAGACACATTAAAATAAAGCACTTGAAACGCAAATTGATCAAATACAACCAGCGCAGATATACCGACGGGGTACATTACCAACCAATAGCAGTATTTGTTGTCGGCACTGTTACAGTCTCCAGAGAGGTTTCAATATAACCCAAACATACCTTACTTTCCGGGGCGGTGACAGGTAGGAACGTGCGTCGCTTACTCGATTCCCTCCGGTGACGTTCCTTTCACAACAATGCATAATTCGGGTGCTGGGGGAATCCCCGCCTAACACGGAGTGAATCTTTAACATCGCGCCATGAACGGGATCGTTTAATACGCCGTCGATTGTTTCTAAAAACATTCACCCGTGGTCAAACTAGCGTATTCTAGTTCAAATTTTACTATTTCTAATTTAAATAATCACTACCGTGATTTCGAATTACAGCTACCAAAATAGATAAAAATAAAACACCTTCACAAACTCTAAAAGATAAATAAAAAGGCCCCGTAAGTTTTTTTGCCGGGAGCCTGGCCGAAAAACGTTAACACTAGTAATATCCATATATTTATTAACGTCTCTTCTCTTTGAATCACCTGATATCAAAATAAACGGTACGCAGGAACTGGCACATACTTTCTCACAAACATATTTAAATTTATTAAACAGATAAACTGTGACTTCATAATTGTAGGTGGGGTAGGAGAGGTGATTTATTAAAGTAGAAGATTAACTAATAAATATTATCTAGAGAGAAAACTATTCGATAGATTTCGAACAAATTTGCACCTAACATGTCAATTAGGGCTGTATAGATGCACGAAAAAAGGTTTTGAACATTTTTGAAAAACAACCCCCTTTATGGCCAAAAAACCCCAAAAATCAGTTATTATTATTAGCTAAACGAGAATTTTTAGAAAGATGCGGGTTTTTGCATATGGTAGGGTACATTAAAGGCTACAAATAAACCAAATTTTATCAAAATCGTTAGAGCCGTTTTTTTATAAAAAAATAATAACTGATTTTGTCGGGTTTTTTTTGCCAAAAAGGGGGTTTGTTTTTCCAAAAATTTTCAAACCCGTTTTTCGTGCATCTATGCAGGCCTACTTGACATGTCTGGTGCAAATTTGTTTGAAATCGATCGAATAGTTTTCGCTCTAGCTTTGTATACATACAGACATACATACAAACATACAGGCAGACATTTTGTAAAACCCACTTTTTTGGACTCAGTGGGTCCCAAAACGGATATTTCCAAAAAAATCTCAACATCGATTTTTTTGCGATCACTATACTATAGTGTAGTGAGAAAGTAAAAAGCAGTCGTGGGACTGCCGACAGAGGAAAAAAACTGTCATGATTACAGACAATGTTGTTTATGTTAGGCCTATTTAAAATTGTTTAGATTTCAATTTTAAATGTGAAAAGATAAAAATAACACAACTTACAAAATGAGGAAGCACAATGTCCATTTCAGAGGTATCACCAAATAAACTTGTATTTTAAAACAATTTATGAAATGAGGAAGCACAATGTCCATTTCAGAGGTAGATATGTCCATCTACCAAGTAAGGTAGATAGTGCAATGCGTGACGGTCAATTCCGATTTCAGATGTCCATTATATAGTGCACAGGTTATATAAAGTAGAGCGTGACCGAAAATACCTGACGGTAAAATCCGATTCACCACCAGCAAAATTTTTAAACATTTTCGCACGCGGTGTGCCTATAGAAGTATTTACTTCAATAATTGTAAAATATAACTCATAATTAATTAAGTTTAACTAAATTCTTGCAGGTACTGTAGTCTGTTTAAATATGTTGACCAAATATTATTAAATTAAAAAAAAAAAAATTTGTGTTTAACGTCCTGCTCTTTTGCACTTAAGGCTAAAGAAGACGGAACCTACAGTTTTACGTGAAATCCGAACCACAGCCAATGATGTCTGTTACGAAACCATTTAGAAAATTATTCGGGGTCAATGGGAATTGAACCCGGAACTTTTCCATTGATGGTTGCCATGATGATTGATAAAGCTTTGACGCCTTAACAACCACGGCCATCGTGGCAAAATAAATTTGTTTAAAACGTGCGTTAGGTACAGGTATGTATTTCCTGCACCTAACATACAGCAACTGTAAATAGTAAAAAATGTAATAAACCAATTAATTATTCGGATACTTAAATACTATTTATATTAACCGTTCGCCTACTTAATGGGTGTTATTCGCCGATTAATATTGCCGGTATCGAGTGTTTGCCTGCTTGGAAGAACCCTTCGAAAACGTTCTAAAACGATCGACGTTATCTTTCGAAAGACCTCGACTCTAACGAAAACCAAACACTGGACAGGGAATAATGTCACGAGTCGCAAAACAACTTGAGTAACGGCATCTGCTTAGCTGCAATGTTTATGTACCTATACCATGTGCTGCGGAGAAGCTAAACATCCCTAGCGAGTTGGATATCCGCATGTAAACATTGTCAAATATCCAAGTAATGCCGATTGTCTCAAAAACGTCCAGCGTTAGTACGCTGAATACAGAACTAACAAGTATTTTCAAATTGTTTTCCCAGGTTAAATTCAACAGGGTTTTGTCCAGAATGTAATATGGCGTTTCCATAAACGTAATGAGTAGTAAAATGCGTCACATGTGTGTAGAGGAAATAAATAGATAATTACTACTAACGGGACCAATGTATAGTCAGAACAGTATATTTTAGGAAACAGACCACTAAGCAAGAAAACAACTATAGCGAAACTATAGCGCGTTAACACGTTCACTGCTACGCAAATTTCGTATTTCCTATGCTAGGAGCTGATCTTTTATTTTTTATATTCATAGACTAAATGAGTAGAAATTACTTTATTTTGTATTTCTGAACCTTTCAACGTAATAATCACTAATATTTTAAAGCGGACGTACATGTGAGCCCATAGCACATAGACTTAAAATTGGCGTTTAAGACGCAATGCTCTTTTTATTGAAAATAATCCCAATAGAGGTGTGCGTGCGAAGCACGCAATGCACTGTGTATTGAAAATTCTCCCAATACGGGGGTTGGCGTGCGAAGGACGCAATGCACTGTCTATTGAAAATACTCCAAATAAGGGAGTTGGCGTGCGAAGCACGCAATGCATTGTGTATTGATAATACTCCCAATACGGGGAATAGCGTGCGGAGCACGCAAAGCACTGTGCATTGAAAGTACTCCAAACAAGAGGGTTGGCGTGCGAAGCACGCAATGCACTGTGTATTGAGAATACTCAAAATACGGGGGATGGCGTGCCGAAGCACGCAATGCACTGTGTATCGAAATTACTCCAAATAAGGGGGTTGGCGTGCGAAGCACGCAATGCACTGTTTATTGGAAATACTCCAAATAAGGGGGTTGGGGTGCGAAGCACGCAAT
>JAGFPH010000017.1:1114927-1153523 GCA_018207615.1 Philaenus spumarius
CCCAATACGGGGGGTTGGTGTGCGAAGCACGCAATGCACTGTTTATTGGAAATACTCCAAATAAGGGGGTTGGCGTGCGTAGCACGCAATGCACTGTGTATTGAAAATACTCCAAATAAGGGGGTTGGGGTGCGAAGCACGCAATGCACTGTGCATTGAAAATACTCCAAATATTTGAGTTGGCGTGCGAAGCACGCAAAGCACTGTGTATCGAAATTAAAATAAGGGGGTTGGCGTGCAATGCACTGTGCGTCGGCCGCTTCTCATATTGTTCGGTGTCAAACTCACATGTGCGTCCTCAGCAGTGAACGCGTTAACATTATTACACGAGCATTATTTTTAACATCAACAGGCCAACACATTTCGTAGCCGGTAGTGGTATTTTTGTACACAACCAAACAAATTTATCAGAATCGGTTTAGTATTTTTAGCCGTATTCCCGTCAACGACTAAGAAGTAGAAACGGGCGTTCTTGTAACCGAGTGGTTAGCGTACCTAAGACGCGCAAGGTACCGGGTTCGAACCCGATTGGAAAAAGTCGATTTTAGGCTATAAGAGCGACTCGTCGCTTGTAAAAAGAACATACAAAATCGACAACAGTGTCGTTTCAAACACACTTTTAACGGTCGACGTTGCGGGACGCTGCCGCGTATCAAATAGGATTATCGTTAGGCCTACTGTCGTTATAAGTGAAGATACAGTTTTACAGTCGACAATATTTTATTCCTGTTATAAAATCTGTTTTAAACGTTTTCTCAAGTTTATTTGATCCCGCCTACCGAACAGCACCGCGATAAACTTGGATTATAAATGTCGGAGATGTTCTGACGAACAATATTTCGCGACTCGAACCCGAAGCAGTAACTCAAAACGCTTCCAGCAATAAAGCAAAGTTGAATTTGTTACGCTCTGGGTTTAGTAAATCACACGATTCCATAAACTTTACCCAGTTTGTTTTTCTTACAACTTTTGAACGATCCAATTCGTCTTGAGGGTTTTTTTTTGTAACTACAAAGCGGGTTATCTGAAAGGGCGCTGGGGGGAGGGGGTCGTGAAAAGGTGGATGATTTTATTACGCTCGCGTAACACAATTATACGAATTGTTCGCATTCAAGTGTTTTAATTCGATTGTAACAGCGCCGATACCTTCGGGCGATGATTTAATTTCAAAATAAATGCGTTCCAATGAGAGGATTTAATTAATTCTATTTGTACATGATTTAATATCTTAAGCAATTTACATTCACGGCTGATTAGGTATAGATCGGCTTTAGGCAAATTAATATTTATTCGATTTTATCGTAAGCTGATGTTCGTTCGGTGCAGGCATACTAGCATCGATGGTGTCTGCAGGTGACGAGACTGCCGTAATAGTATTTTGATTTTTCGATTAAAAAAGCTAAGAATCCCTTCTTGTAGACCGTTTAATTTCCTGACTAATGGTATAACTGTCAAAACTGTCCAACAGTGAAACAGCGTCCAACTTAATTGGCGATGCAAATTAATTATTGCCTACCGGTCAGACTAATCGCTGTTTTAAGCCTAGCGCGCACTAGGCCGGCACGGTTCGGACGGGCGGTACTGCATTTTTAGGGGGGGGGGGGGGGCGCGCATTATATACACGGACGGACGGGACAACCGCACATCCTCAATTTAGGAGAGTCTGCAAGCTGTACTGTGAGAGTACACATAATGAATATAGATGAGAAAGTGGTGATAGTTTAATTTTGGCAGAAGAAGAGAAAGAGACTAGAAGGAGAAAGCAAAGATATTGGGTACACAACGTAAACAGGAAACAGACTGAGTTTTGGCAAGTTCCACACCTTGTTTCCTGATCTTGTAGAGGACGATGAGAAGTTTTTTCAGTACTTCCGAATGGCTCACGAGAAGTTTGAATGTCTTCTAAACGTTCTAGAAGGTGAACTATTCAGGGAGAAAACCAGGTTTCGAAGTCCAGTGCGACCCAAAGAAAGCTTAGTGATTTGTTTGAGGTAAGAGGAATGAAATAAAACGTTAAAAAATATCGAAGTTTTATAAATAATTGTTAAATAGAAAACCACACACGGACCGACATATTGAAATTAATAGTGTTACCTTCATTTTCTTATTTGTTGATAAGTGCACTGCTATCAGCGGAGAACGTCGGAAGTCCCGTACCGCCCGCCCGGTACGGCAGCTCGGAAATGTCCAAAAGTTCGATCTCCCGGACTTTTTAACAAACGGAGGAAGGTGCCGGTTATCTGTGCCGAGCGTTCCGCCGTAGCGGGCGCACCCGCATTACGTTCAATGTTATTTACTTTTAAAAATTGCCGTGACGGCCGTCCGTCCGTGCCGTGCCGCCCTAGGCTTTACTCGCCCTTTGTTCGACAGTTCTGTACTCTTGGCGTTATCTATACAATATTACGGGGTTTGAGCTGGTGGCCCCTGTAATTAACTGTTGGTCTCGTTTAAAATGTTTAAATGACCACCATTTTTAAACAAATTATTTGAAAAAGTTGATGAAGTTTACAAAGTACGTCTTTACATTGACGAGTAGGGTGCGAAATTTCAACTCAATCGGTTAAGTCGTTTTAGAGACATGTTTAGTAAAACAAAAATGGTGTGTATAGTCTAAGAAAAAAAAAACAAACAAAAAAATGGCTCAAAAAATTTGTGGTTTTTTAAACGGTTACAAAAAACAAAATCGAGTACATTGTTCGATCGAAATTCTCCAAAATGTCAATTTTCTTCTCGTTATTTTCAAGTACTTTACTCTTCAATTTCTTTATCCCTTAATTACCTCTACTTCTTGTATATTGAAAATTAATTTCACATCTTTAGATTTGCTTTCAGTTTTTTTAACTCTTTTAATTGGTTTATTCTTATCAGTTTTGTTGTACTTGAGTTATAAATAAATACGAGCTTGACTTGTGAGAAGATATACTTGATAGAATAAACTTTGAACACTAAATCTCACAACTAATACGTTTACTCAAACGCGTTTCAACGACAAAAACGCCATCTTCAGCGATGCACGAGCTACAATAGTCAACTAAAACTCAAAGTACTTCATTATTCGATGTGTTCTGTGAAAAACATACTCAACGTCTGACTCCGTCTCTGACGTAGAGCGTAAAATCAATGCTGTTTATATTGAACGTTCGCCCGGAGATATTATTGAGCCAGGAATAAAGTTATTATTATTATTTGTTATTGGATAAAAAACCTCAACCCTTTGGGAGGCGAAGTTAAAGAGGGCTGTAAAAGCAAAACTATCGTAGGGTAAATGCAACTAAACTGCCAGGTGTTGCAAACTTTTCCTTGGGGAATTTTCGATTCCCCTCTGTACGGCCCGGACTGCTGACCTGTGCATGTAACAACCGCTTTGCCATGTTTAGTGCCGCGACACGCCTTCTGTCCGGACAAACGTAATTAAAATACATGCAGTGTTGTCAGTTTGACAGTGAACTTTACGTTGTAATTGAAGGCGTAATCATTTCCTTTACCTTACAGAAGTGTGTTATAAAGTTTTCGAATTTTTACATTCAAAATACAGTTTGCATGTGTGTATTATTGATTCATTACAGCTCGAAAAACGCATCGATTTCAAAGAAATCTTATCTGGTTTGTTGTCCAGAGCCTAATTTAAAATCTGAGGGAACATAGTGGCCGAGTGGTTAAAGGCGCCCACCTATTCCGTTGCGTAAATTCTAAATTAGTTATTGTCCTTCGATTTAATTTTATTGTACGCTGTTCCTTCGACTTCATTAATCTAACTGACATTAAGTACACATGTAAAGAAAAAAAGTGCGATTGGTTCCCTATGCTACGTATTGACACAGTACATTGTCTATGACGTATGGAAATGGAGAAGAGGAACCGTTTCTATTCTCGTCTCGATCAGGCCAGCTCATGCTACAGTGGCTAGAGAAAACGCTACGAAACACCCAGTACGCATGCGTTTCACATTTCGTCTGATACAGGTTAATTTGACCAACCACGCCTAAAGAAGATTCACTTCAAAAAGAAATATTAAAATCTGAGTTAATGAGTTGATTAGAGTTTAGGTTAGGGTGAATGTGCAGACGAAATGAAAAGAGAACGAACACAGACCGACTGTAGTTTCTAGAATAACAGTTAACAAATGTCTTAATGAAAACTAAACTATGATTTCAATCAAACTTTATGAAAATTCGTTAACCCAAATTGAAGTTAATTTAGTGTTTTTAACGAAGAAAATCTTGTCCTAAATTCACACAACTGCAGTTTGCATTTTTAACGAGATACAGTACAAACTTTAGTTGGTAGTAGAAAAAGTTTAAAAAGCAGACACAATACAGCTAATGAATTCAACTTTTCGGTTCAGAAAAATCAAGGTCTGAATTATCGCCCGGAACATTTCATACGAGACAAGAATAAAACAAGACATCATTTCCCCTAGGAACCGAATTTTGGCAACCGGTGTTTGTCCCGCTTGAATCGTCGGTATTCGATTATCGATTGCTTAGGTTTAATGGTTTATGAATCGCTCCGATTTCATCTGCCATAATAAATCCTAATATTATAAAGAAATGAAATTTGTTTGTTTGTTTGTACGTATGGGGTAATCTTTGGAACTACTGAACCTATTGAAAAAATAGTTTTACCAATAAAAAGCTACACTATCTCTGAGCAACATAGGCTATAATTAATTTTGATAAACACATTTTTTATTTCAATATTTGTAAATTTAGTCGGAAAAAATTCTTAGGTTAGGCCTAGACTGATCCAACACGTGCATTTACATTTATTACCAAAGCAACCAATTGAATAAAATACCAGATAAAACAACTGTTTGCTCCGATATTTCCATTAACAGCTGATTTCAAACTTTGAAGCAATTATTTGTATTTCTAACTTTTAGCTTAGGTTTTTATTAAAGTGTAGACCTGAGCCTTGCTGGCTCTTTTAATATTTATAATAACTGCTGTTATAAAATATACGAAATAATTTGATTTAACGTTATTTACCATCTTAGCTTTGGGGTTATTATTAATCCTACACCTTTATTATAAAGAAAAGATATCATAGAAGGTTTCAACGGGGATGGCGTGCGGAGCACGCAGGGGTTTCCCCTAGTCCTATATAATAAAGAATGCTCGACACTGTTCTCTATTATAAATAATCGCCAAATGTGTTTATATTATAATATTGAAACGGCTGTTCGTTGCTATAGGCCTACAAGTAAATATATTAAATCAACCTAAGTCCAGTAAGTAACATTAGTCTACCATACAAGTGAGCTTTAAACGAGCCTATAAATAAGAAATTTGAAAAGAAATTTACTGTAATTTAGTGTTTAATTAGCAGACTAAGTATGGCTTCCAAGTTTTCCTATTGAAAATAATATTATATTAAGAAACCCTCGTTTAAAAATATTTGAAGAAAAATTGGGTCTGCGTCGGACCAGACGGAAGTTATACTTCTTTGGCCATCCAATGGTATAGACAGGTTAATATATTAATTGATCTACTATTGATTTAATACATTTTGGGAATAACTAGTCGTAACTTAGAGTAGCCTTACTATTTTGTAGATGATAGCCTATTCTTTTATAAAAACACTAACCAACTCTGAAGGCATATTTTAAAATTAATATCCCATTTTTTCCTTCTTTGTTTCATACGCTTATAAATACTATCGTTGCATCTGTTTGGTTGGTCACAGTTAGTCTGGGGACCATGATCAGTGCTCACTTACTACACCCAAAAAAATTAATATTGCATTGTCATCGGTCCTTGATAAGTGTGCAAAGTTTCAAATCAATCTGACTTTTTGAAGTGTATAGGAAAGTATACGAATATACGAAGAAAGGTATAAAATGGCACTTTCCTGATTTTACTCCTAATGCGTGACGCGGTTTCTCGACCGACACCCCATCCCGATTACAACGGGCGCAAAGAAGTATAACTTAAAAAATGTGTTTAAGTTTAACATTATAAAAATTAAGAATAATTCTATCACGCAGATGAACCGCTAACGTGAGTTGAGCGAATTTCCAAAATTAAGTTTAAACGTTTCAGGGTTCCAACCGACTATTTGGGAAATTGGTCTACTCGCTGAATAGGTGCCTGGGTGTAAGAAACATATTGGTAGAATTCGCTTACACCTCAGCCTCTGCCCTCTGGTGTTAGCCGGTGTTTTCCACCTTCGCCGCGGAAAAAGGTGTTTACCAAATACTCACCGCAAAAGGGGAGGAGCTTGGTTAGGGGGCGTGGTCAATATTTGGTTGTTAGGGGGCGTACCGTACGAAAACGAATCCAGTATCCGGAATCTCTTGAAAATGGAATTTATGCGAAACGCACGAACGAAATTCACTTAGCCACGAAAGCAAAACGGTACATTAGACAAAAAACATAATTATAAAAACTTAACCTCAATCGTACCGCTTTCAAAACTAATGAATTCGGTTTCGGTAACTTTCCTTTGTTCGTTACAATTCACCGTAGGCCGGCTCGGATGATCGATTGAGCTTGGTACCAATTAAAACGGTTTTTTTTTTTACTAAAACACAGATTACGAAGACTACAAAACGACGATAATATTATGTATTTAACTTTTCAAATGATCATTTCGCTAAACACGAGTGACATTACGTTCGCAGCCAATTATTCTGGAATTAAAGTTTTTGTTGCGGTTATGGAAAATCGAATATTTAATTAAGAGTTCTGAGTATTGGAAACAATTGAATGTGCGATCGATGCGAAAACGTATGCTTGGGGACAGATACTGCGATGTTAATAGAAATGGAATTGAGGGCAGGATCGAATAAGGTACACATTTGAATTGTCTTTGTTTATATATTTAACTATTGTAATTTTATTAGTTTTTCTCTGAACTGAATTAGTTTTAGATGAAACAATATTTTTTGTCCTTGACCGCTTTTCGTTTAGTATTCTCATTACGTGTCTAGTGTGATTTAAAGAGATTTCTACGCATTTCTACAAGTTTCAAGTCGGGCGATGGGCACCTAGTTTCAAAAATGTCGACCATAGTTCGCTACCAATCTCCTATTACCCTCTATGTGGTAAATTACTACAGTTACATTACTGAGTTAAATCAATCGTTCATTCAAATGTATTATCTCAACATTAATATAGAGGGTGTATCAGAGCGGGTATAGCATTGAAACGAGAATACTTGGACATTTAGTTTAAACTGATAACCCCCTATTTCGATCCCAAGGAATTCAGGAAAAATGTTTTCAACCCTCTAAAATGCCCCAAAAGGGTATTTTTTGTGGGTGGGGGTTGGTTTTTGGGAAATTTTCAAATGTAAAAATAGGTCGTGTTGTACCTCATTTTAAAGGTGTCGGTACACTGGTCATTAAAATAAAATTTTTTCATTTATCTTGCACCGTCAATACAGGGTGGCCCGAAACATCATAAAAACTTAAGTTTACATATCTTTTTACATCTGACATAAACAATTTTTTAACTCCTACAATTTTTAAAGTACATTGACAAAGATGTGACCTTTCAAACAATACCTAATTTTGGTAGGTTTTCTCACATTTTTAGCAGGTTACAAAATTTACAACTTTTAGAAGTTTAAGAAGGCAATATCTCAAAATTTTCAAATTGCAATGTGGGTCATCTTACATATCAAATTGAAGCCCTTACAATTATCAACATTTTTCATATTTAAATTTTTTTCATTTCTCTATTAGCTTAAAATTTACAGAAAAATATTGTTTTTTCCATCGCTACTGTGGTATTATTATTAAATTTTTTTCATATTTCTTTGTTACACGTGTTATTACAGTATTATTTTATGTTAGCTTAAATTTTGTTATGATTTAATATTGACAACTAAAACCCGGATAATTTAAAAGAGGCATATTTGTATATATGTGTTCGCACTCTAGTGGCCGTATTTTAAGTCCGAATTTTAGGCTCAAATTTGATGCACATGTTGGTTGTCTACGTCACTCGGACGAGTTCGTTAGCCAAAAAAAATCCAACAATCGGAAGCACGTTTTTGACCGGAAGTAACTATTCTTTGAAATTGTTCCTACAAGAATGATTTTTTTATAGTTTTCTTTACTAATACAAATGTAGGATGTTATTCTGCACATTTTGTTTTTTTACGCGACCTTATAGCTCGCTTGGTCCCCCCATAATCGATCAAAACGTAAAATACCATAGAAGTGCCCGGTTCAAAGCCAAGTGGTGGATTCTACCGTGGGGTTGGCGTGCGAAGCACGCAATGCTTTTTGTGTTGAAGATACTATCAATATTCGGAATGGCGTGCGAACCATTTTGCAGCTATTCAGCACCGTCGTGAATAGACCTATTTCCCAAATTGTTGGTTGAAACCCTAAAACATAGGCCTATAAACTTAATTTTGGAAATTTGCACAACTCACGTCAGCGGTTCAGCTGCGTGGTCGAATTATTTCTTTCTTTACAACAACTTTAATTAAATTTAATATAAATTTACTTTTTTGTGTACAGCTCTCAGTCCTTTATTTTTTTTTTTTTTTATTCCCTGGTGACGTACGTTTCGCATTTTCTATTCAGGCATTATCAATCGATAATCGACCAGGGAATAAAAAAGAAAAATAAAAGACTGAGAGCTGAAAGTACACAAAAAAGTAAATTTATAGTAAAATTAACCAGTTCAGTAAGGCAATCAGAAATAATAAATTTCATACTAACTCATTATAATGTATAAACTGACCAAAAGTTAAATACTACTTCTGAACCAAACACAAAAGAGTAAACAATGACCTATAACCGTGCACTATATTAGCGAAATACATTTATTATGAATGCTAGAAGGAGAGAGCAAATTTGCATTTAATAAATGGCACACTGATATAAGAACGGAAAACATTTTTCACGTCGGTGTTAACATTTCATTTTCAAACACACTGTCTTCAGAAAATAATGGAAAAGAGTAATGGAATTTAAAAATTCATGTTAGCTTATTATCTTGGCGACGGGGACAAAAGGACAATACGATTCCGCTTGAATGAAAAATGCCCTCGAAAAGTGGTACAATTTGCAACTATTCTTGTTAGGCTCCTGGCGTAATCATTGCTGAAGGCGAATTTTAAAGAGGGATACAGGTACAGCAAAGCCCTACGGTTAAAAAGTCAACCTGTGCGGGCCATACGGGTTCAGAAATTGGAACGTATAATAAATATAAAAAAACTAATAAGCCCCTGTGAAAAATCACAGGCTGATTAATTAGATACACATAAAAAATCTGATAGTACCTTCTTAGAACATATGGTTGTAATCAGTTTTAATACACAAATTCTTCGACAAAGTTCATTAAAAGAATTTTAAACCAACTGATGTTCTGTTTGACAAATTCAAGGCTGAATCTCTTTATTATATCAAAAAGGTACTTGTCATTCACGCAAATGTGCCACAAAAACTATAGCCCTACTGCGCCGCTATCCCGATCCATTATAACACCAATAGTGGCTAAGAGTATCCTACACTTTCACGACAGTACTAGATGCAGTATCAGTAAACACAGAAAGTTGAATAATACATTGCTAAGACACGATACCGAAGTTCGGTTGCATCTGCGTTTATGTTAAGATTTATTCTGAATACTCAGTCTCCCTGGGTCACTGTACCCCTCCTCTTTATTCGTAATTGTTTTATTATTCATATTAATATTGCTATGGTCATTTTTCAGTATTTACACTCGGCGGTTGGATAACGAAGCTAACAGGAGGCGGAACACTTTAGATATGAGTAAAATGGTGCACGATACCAAACTAAGCAGTAAAAACGACAAGTCTGTAGTAAAAAGTAACCTCTTAAAACTTATTTAAATACAAATTTATTCTGTTTTGAAAATAGTTTTATTCAAAATGACAGTGATTGAGGAGAACTTTAGAGCTTAGGCCCGGTACACACTTGCTGCAAATGGACGCTGGACGCTGCGTCCCTTTTAATCGGATAGGAAGAAGTACATAGGAACTAATGGTGCGTTACACACGGGACGCCGATACCTATCTAAAACTAGCGTCCATTTCGATAGCCATCGAGATGGACGCAGGTTTCTGTGGGACGCGCGTCACTTTTCCCTACCCCCGATACCTAGCAGTACCCAACTTGCTATCGAGCAGTACACACTTGCAGCCGCGTCCTATCTGCGTCCATACTATGTCTGACGAAAATATCGACATACAACTTTTTATTGATCAGGTAAAGATTCATCCAGTTATTTGGGATGTTAGTAGTGAAGAGTATAGGGATAGATTGAAAAAACAGTCGGCGTGGGAGAGCATTGGCGAAACCTTTTTTGATAACTTTCGAGGAAAAAGTGATCAAGAAAAAAATGCAATTAGTAAGTACAGTATTTTACAACATTTATTATAATAACAATTACATTAAAAAACAAAACGTTTAGGTTTTTTACTTTTTAATTGAATGCTTATAATAGATTTAAATATTGAATTACAATTATTAAAAATGAGTTTCTGTCTTACTTCGTCTTGTCTTTAAATAAAACATAATGACGTTTTTTCTCAGCAACCGATTACCATGGCTCTATCTCTCAAGAAGCGAAAAGAAATAAACAACTATTTAATATAAATTATTGAATTATTGTATAATGTAAATCTATTAATTTTATTTATATAAAATGGTCTTGCCAAGGCACTCGACCAGCTTCACTCTCAAAGTAATTTGCATATTCATTTCTAATAGCAACAACCATCTCGGTTGGTGGCAAATGAAAGAGTTGATGTGGCTTACAAACGTGGGACGCCGATAGGACGCAGATGGGACGCTGATGGGACGCAGATGGGACGCAGATAGGACGCAGATAAGCATAGGTGGACGCAAATTTAAATGGACGCAGCGTCCCGCGTCCATTTGCAGCAAGTGTGTACCGGGCCTTAGGTTTACAAGAAAGTTTATGCAGTCACACGTGATTCCTCGATCCTATTGTAGTCCATAATACAGGATTATCTACAACTTGCGCTCGGCCTCGCCTTTAACTATTGTACCCTCTGATGCAAGGATAATACCGTTAATGACGGAGTCCTTTGACTGTTCCTCTTCCGAGCAGTCTGGGAATAGTTGCTTTACTGTTAATTGAATAGACTAACATGTTGACAGGCATATTTGTAAAGCTTGAGTTAACGAAGATTTGCTATTGTACGCATCCAACATATTGTATTTACTGTAGTTCTGCTATGTTTTAAAGAATGTGGCCGTTTTGTAAGGATTATTTCAAGCAGGTGGATATCGAATGTGTAAAGTAGGCTAATATTCGATTCCCGTTAAGTTAATTGGCGGATACTTAGACCGATGATATGAAGTGGGTTAGTATTGAATTCTTATAAAATAAAGTAGGTGAATACTTAACACCAATAATATAAAGTAGACGAAATAATATGAATAATGAATATCGATCATTTAACACGTTCACTGCTAAGGACGCACATGTGAGTAGACACTGAACACTATGAGAAACGGCCGACGCACAGTGCATTGAACGCAAACTCCCACATTGGGAGTATTACCAATACACAATGCATTGCGTGCTTCGCGCGCCAACCTCCGTATTGGGAGAATTTTCAATACACAGTGCATTGCGTGCTTCTCACGCCAACCCCTGTATTGTGAGTATTTTTAATACACAATGCATTGCGTGCTTCGCATGCCAACCCCCGTATTGGGAGTATTTTCAATACATCGAGCATTGCGTGCTTCGCACGCCAATTTTAGGCCTATGTGCTATAGACGCACATGTACGTCCGCTTAAAAATATTAATGATTATTACGTAGGCAGGTTTAAAAATAAAGAATAAATATAGGCTATAAATATAAAAAATAAAAGGTCGGCTTCTGGCATAGGAACAGTGAACGTGTTACAGTAGGTGACTACTTGCCTCCCAAATATAATACCAAGTAGGGATGTAACTAACTATAGTGTACTTACATCTTGAAGTTATTCAAGAACTGACAAGGTTTTTTTTAAATAACACAATCTACGTACACATTCAAGTACTGACTCCCTCCTCTTTTATGAAACTACACAACTACCACATTTGTGTTCTAATATTTATGTTGATTCAATGTGCCTTATTACGAGTTAAACATAATAGGGCACATTGCAAGAGCCAACGGTTATAAAAGGTCTTTAATCGACGTTTTATTAAAGAAACATTTAAATAAAAACCCAAAAAAATCCAAAAACCAAAAAATCTATGTTTCGACCGAATATGGCACGGATTTTCCTAATATTGTAACAAATGCACTAAATATTGTGAATATAACCTCAGCATATACACAGGAAACAACATAAGTAATATACTTCGGCCTAAAACTGTAAGGAAGGCTGAAACAAACACAGGAGTCTATAAAATAACTTGTGGAGAGAGTGATTGTTATTACATAAGACAAACCGGTTGACAGTTTGGGAAGCGTTTCAAGAAACATTTAACCAATTGGAACGTCATCAACATTAAATCCAATTACGCACCATTTAATTGATAATAACCATAAGTATGATGATTTTGTATAAGTATATGATAATAAGGGAAAATATAGAAGTCACACACGGTGTACAGGAAGTACTATATAACTTATTAATCATGTCGTTGACTTGGATACTTGTTCTCGAAGATGAGTTTCCACAGTTTGATTTGTCTGTAGTGAGAAAGGGGCTGGATTGTCTCTATAATACACACTACTTTAGCAGTGCAAATTTATGACAGAAGAGTTTAGTTACTTTGCAATGTTTATAAGTATATGACTAAAAACAAATACATTAAAAAATATAATAAATACATTACAAAAAAGTAATTTTGCAATCGCCATATACGTCAATTTAAAACAGGTTTACACAAATTCAGTATCGTATATCTGAAACTATTTTGCAATTCCCAACGTGAGCCATTGTATAATTACACTGGATTATTGGATCGTCCTAACACCGAGGTATAATGAGATTAATTAACGAACCTTGTACTAAATACCCTCCAGGCTTACGAGTCTGCCATGTCGGTGGATTCCTTAAACTCCCGGTTTTCCGGTTTGACTGTAGCGTAATTAATTTCGTCTTAAAGCTACTGCTGGAAGTGTTCATTTAACGGGAGACGGAATTGTACTCGGCATGGCTTGGGCGGCCAAGTCCCACGTCGCCTGACCGTTTATAATCGTATTACTGCTGCTCCGGTTGGCACAATCTACTGCAACGGTACCGGTCACGAAGAACGACCAAAACGCTGTAAACATTTCGAAATTTTGTTTCTTTTAAAATAGCAAATTATTTTTCTTCGCCTACTTAAATTAAATAAATTCCCCTGCTTTAAATGTTCGTTCACCTACTTTAATTTGAATTTCATATGTTTTGTAAATTTAGTAAATCTTTTAATCAGATTATCACTTAAAATGAAAACAAAAAGCTCACTTTATTCACAATTGAATAAAATAACCGATAAAACAGCTGCTTGCTCCAATATTTCCATTAACAGCTGATTTCAAACTTTGAAGCAATTGTTTGTATTTCTAACTTTTAGTTTAGGGTTTTACTAAAGTGTAGACCTGAGCCTTGCTGTTTCTTTTAACCTTTATTATAACTGCTGTTGTAAAATATACGAAATAATTTGATTTGAACATTTAACATTATTTACCATCTTAGCTTTGGGGTTATTATTAATCCTACACCTTTATTATAAAGAAAAGATAACACGATTATGTGTATAGAAGGTTCCAATGGTGTTGGCGTGCGGAGCACGCAGGAGTCTCCCCTAGTTTATACTTTCTGTCGATTTAACATAACCCTGTTAGTGTTAAGCAATGCACACAACCAAAAATGTGGTTTTGTAATTTTGGGCAGAAAACGGGATAAAGAAAAATGTTTCATGTTATTTTAAAATCTTAACCTATCAGTTTATTATAAATTAAATATTTAAGCTCCTGATGTTCCAAAATGGTTGTACTTAAAAAGGAAATAATGATTTCTTAACACGGCCGTTCCAAAAAGTAATTAGTGTGTAAAACCTTAATAAATTGACCGTCATCAAAGTATTGTAAAAATTTACTTGATTTATATCGTGGTCCTTAAACAATTTACATCAGTCGACATATAATGTCATTTGAGCTAATAATCCGTCTATAATTGTTTGGGCTTTTTAGCGGCGTTTTAACGGGACCGTGTGAAAGCCAACAGGTGTAGAAAGATATATTGGGAACGGCTCCTTTTCCAGTCGTCTTTACCACGGTAAAATCAATCGTCGGAGATTGTAACGAGGATAGGAACGATTTGCGCAGTTTAAGCGGTAGAATTTCTTGTAACGGATGTAAACTGCAAGATGAATTCAGTTATGAATCACTAATATTGTGAATACTTTTACGTGAATAGATCAGTAGTTATGTTGAAGTACAAATGATAATTTGACCCCATAAGCGTCTTTACCTTACCTAAATCAGTAAAACTATACATAATGCCATTTGAACTTACTAAACCGTCTATAATTGTTTGGGCTTTTTAGCGGCGTTTTAACGGGACCTTGTGAAAGCCAACAGGTGTAGAAAGGAACGGCTTGTTTTCAAATTGTCTCTATACCACAGTAAAATCAATCGCCGGAGATTGTAAATAGATAGGCACGTTTTTCGCAGTTCGAGCGGGAGAATTTTTTGTAAGAGAGTAAATTTCAAGATGAGTTCTGTTTGTTTTAGGTAACAGTTATGAATAACATATATTGTTAATACTTTTACGTGAATAGATCAGTAATCACGTAAATGTAAAAATGTTTATCTGATTGCATAAGGAGCGTAAAAGCGAAAAGAAACACTTCCTACTAACGTATTTTGGACGCCGTTTCCAAATTAAAAAGTTGAGAAACCTCTTAAATCGGTCATAAAGGCTGTATGCTAAATCGGTCATAAAGGCTGTATGCTAAATCGGTCATAAAGGCTGTATGCTAAATCGGTCATAAAGGCTGTATGCTAAATCGGTCATAAAGGCTGTATACTAAATCGGTCATAAAGGCTGTATGCTAAATCGGTCATAAAGGCTGTATGCTTTGGTCTTAAACCTGAAAATAAATCGACGGCAATATATTTTAATAAAAGTTTAATTAATAAAAATTGATTATTTTTAACGCACGTGTTGGGTATTTTCAAACAATAGTTTCCATATTTTAAGGAAACACGTGAAACATATAAAGCCTTCTTAATAATCTACAGTTATTTCCCCGATTTTTCATTTATAAATTGAATCCAGCTGTGGTGCTACTAGCCAACCTATAAAAGTCTTGTGCCCTCATTCTACTACAGAGTCTGGTGGTCAGAGTAGGGGATAAGCTCGGTTAAGTTCGATCCCGGGTTAGGGTTATATGTTTTTAACTTACACTATAATATTGCGTTAAATATTGTACCCGGTGACAATTTTCGGTTAAGCTCGTTTAAGTTCGGTCTTGGTTCAGGTTATATGTTTTTAACATGCACTATAACAGTTATATGTTTTTACGATACACTAATCCATTTTTTTTAAATTGGACTGGGAGGGGAGCCCGGGAGGCTCTCTGATAGCTCGAAATTTTGGGAGAGGGGCACGGATTAACAAACCCTGCATTCTTATTGGTCAAGGGGCGGGGTCTAAGAGGTCACGTGACCAAATCATGCTCTCTCATTGGCCGGGCGCTATTCCGCACATTCTACTGACGGTAAGAAGGCGATTAGCAGACTCTGAGTCATGTTTTCAGTCCCCGTGCGGTCACCGATTGTAATCGAACCAATTTTATGAAAATCGCACTGTAAACTCTGTTTTCCCTGAGGTGAAGAAGAGCAGACACAACGGTTGTATTTCACCTTATAACGTCTAGAAAACTGAGAAAACGAGGTGAAATCGTGAGGAAAACGAATTCGACAGAGAATGTTTTCGAAAACCCAAATCGTAACCATAAACGATACATCGGACAACCGCGTGTCTGACACGCATAAAAGAATAATTTTACGCTCAGATTTTACAAAATCTCAGCCGTCAACAGTTAGTAAGTTTACAAATTGGACAGTGCAAATAATACATCGCGTGAGTTATGGATATTTTGTCACTATTCGTAATCAGTTCTCTACCAGACAAAGGTACTAAATAGAAATTAACACATGGCTTTAACTCACAAAAAGTATACTATCCCAAAAATTACACCTTGAAAACTTTAGCAGTTTAGATGGAGTGAATTCTATTTTTTCAGTTCTTTATTTTAACTTGTAAAATGGCGGCAAATGGCAATAACAGAGTACGACATACTTGAATACATTTTATTTCAACTGTCTGTAAAAATGGGCTAATATTGCTGCTAATAAAATATCGGTATTTTATTTCCAAATCATATTTAACAAAATCCTATTAACAACACATAATGTAATTTGTAAAATTTTACATTCGGTCAATGTGTAATTGCAGGAAAAAGCAAATGCATTTTTCTTGTACACGGAAAACCTAATTATAACTATCGGAATTTACTTTTTAAACGATATTACAATGGTATCGGGTTCTTTTGTTTTTCTAAAAGCTCTAAATAATCGAATCATTTGTCACTAACCATTAAATTTAAAAACGTCAGTGTACACTATACATTAGCGTACTAACCTATTAGTATTGTGTGATAATGGATGGGGATACGGCGAATCCGTTGATCATTTTAACTGTAATGGGAACACACCTCTTTCTAAAAACAGGTAAAATATAAAATTATCCTGAATACGTTTCTGAATGCGCATTGGGTTGTAACACATTGATGACGGTTTTGTACGGAGCGCAACTTGAACACACCTTTTGAACAGGTATAACCTTTTAACGGGCTGGGCAAAATATTGAATAATAAAAAGGGAAAACCCCGACAACAAATACGACTTAAAAATACCAATAAGATAAATGCTTCTATTTAAAATATAGAAGAATAATATAGTGAAGATTAAACTGAGTACGAAACGTAGTAAAGTGTTTGCATTTTTTGTAGATCTATCTGCAGCATTCGATAGAGTTGACCGTTATGCACTGTTTTATAAGCTTACGGAGTATGGTATGTCTACAAAGGTTATAAATATTTTAAGAAATTTGTATACAAATACTCTTGCAACGGTGTGGAACTCAAAGGGTTTATCTAGGGAATTTGAAACATGTTCTGGAGTCAAGCAAGGGTGTAATCTAAGCCCACTGCTGTTTGCTTTGTTTATAAATGATATTGATAACGAATTGGAGGGTGGAGTTAACATTGCGGGTACCATCATTAAACTATTAGCCTTCGCAGATGATATTGTTTTTCTTGCATCGGATAAGCGCACATTGCAAAATATGATCAATGCATTTCATAAGTATTGCTTAAAATGGAGCCTCATTGTTAATCTGGATAAATCAAAAATTTTAGTATTTAGAAATGGAGGCAAACCAGCAAAGCACGAGAATTGGAGTTACGGGGAACAACAAATCGAAGTGGTCAATAAGTATAAATACCTAGGCGTAACGCTCTCAACAAAATTATCTCTGGAGGAGCATTTTAGGAACAAATCATCAGCAGCTAAATTTTCGCTCAATTCTTTCAATAATATAATTTTAAACAAGAACATATCGTTTGAGAAGAAAATGGTAATTTTTAATTCTGTCCTCAGGTCAATAATAAGTTACGGTGCCCAGGTGTGGGGATATAAATCATATGACTCAGTGGAAGTGACACAGCGTTTTTTTATAAAGAAAATGTTTAAATTGCCGGCAAATGCACCTAATTATGCCTTGTTTCTAGAAACTGAAATATATCCGATTTTTGTGTACACAGTTAAACTGCATTTGTTGTACATGAAGAAATGTTTTAAGCTGCCCTCAACTCGTTACCCAAATCTCCTACTAAAGCAGGTACTGGCCAAAAAAGTATATTTGTATAATGAGTGGCAAGTTTTATGTGAACTGTATGATATTCCCAATAATTATGTGTTTCCGAATTTTATGATTGAGGAAGTTATAACAAAAATTAAAACCAAAATAAAGTCAAATTATGAAGCATTGTTACACAACAGTGGAAGATCGTTAATATATAAACAGCTGAATTCTAATATAGATTATTTAAGTAGCAAAAGTAAATTTAATCTAATTATTTGGTTTCTGAAAGCCAGGGCGGAATTATTAAATTTAAATAAATATTCCTACACGGCAACATCTAAAATGTGCTCCTTGTGTAATACCAATGAAGAGGAAGACATTCGACATTTTCTTGCTGTGTGTCCCATACTGAAGGAGTGTAGAAGACAAATTTTCGCAAAGGATATGTTATCAGCACAAGAATTAATAGAAAACTTGAATGGAAGACATTGGTGTAAAATAAGTCACTTTTGCAGTAAAGCCTGGACGTATAGGACTAGTTTAATCAAGGAGTTTAATTTTTAATTTATTCATTAATTTATTATTATTATTATTTCTATACATATATATTTATTTATATATATTGACTAGAAAGTGTGGTTCAGTTGGAAAATTTATCAATTTACTCTCTTTGATCTCAGTCTCTTTTGATTTTGTTTTTGTACGACCAACTAATTTGGATTGGCAACCCCTCTGACGGATTTCCGACCAAGAGTATTGTCTGAAGTTTTGAGGAAATTGTAATAGTTTTGTATATTAGTTCAATAAAGACCTATTATTATTATTATTATAGAAGAATAACCTCTGTAATATTAGGAACAGTGTTTTACAGTTATTTTTAAATTAAAATAGTTATTTTATTTATCTCTCTACTTAAATAGATAATAACAAAGAGCCCAATCCTGTCATTTACGCAAAAACTCTGGCCCTACAAGGCAAGCTTCAGGATAAGGTCACTACTACACACACCACCCTTCCCCTATCCAAGTGCCTCTTTCGTAATCGTTCGTCATTTCCTTAAAATATTTTTTGACCACACAATAATCTGTTTGCATTTGCTTCTTTTCCGCGTAAGGTTGGTGAGCGAAACGACCAGATGGCGGAAGCTTCTAGTTATAAAATTATAACCTCTGGTATTATTTCAATTAGTTTGTGTTCATTTTTAAGAGATGCGGCTTATTTCGTGTCTTTATTTGTGTGACGAACTGTGACTTGTGTGTTAGTGTCCGTGTAAATGTGTGTGTTTATAAAATTTTAACGTTTCTAATGATCGACGAACTCACCAGAGGGATGTCCAGATGATGGAGTTACGGCTCCGAAACATGTCGTCTTAAACTTAACGACAAGGAGTCACAAGACGTAAATAATTAGTATTCATTTTTAAGGCTGGCAATGGTATTATAATTCGTCAGATATATAGCATGAGCTCTCAGATGGGTGAAGACACATTTTTCGTAGCCCTTTTGATTCCCTATCGGATGGTGTAACTGCTAAAACAATCGGATGACGGATACTAGTTAAGTTACGTGTAATAATTGGTTTGTTCAACCCGGCATCCTATACCAACAAAGTAAAATACTACAATATTGTATGTACATTTGCTGTCATTATCTTTAACTCGGCTATTATCCTTCATCCGATTGTTTTGGCAGTTACACCATCCGATAGGGTATCAAAAGGGCTACAAAAAAGGTGTCTTGACATTTTTTGGTTAAATGTACGGTTTTTGAGTAATTTAGGTTTGAAATTTTCAAACAGTCGCCATTTTAAAACGAATGATTGAATACAATCGTTTATTTTTCTTGAGATATATTATTGTTAGGTTAAACTTCATACTAAATACGAACTCAATCAGTCAAACCGTTCTCTAGATATTAATTATTTTGTACAAAAAACAAAATGGCGAATTTCGACTAAACTAAACGATTTGAAAAAGTTTTACTGAACATTTTTTATTTATTTCATTGTGTACAGTACGATCCTGTAAGCCCGCTACGGGTTTTAGGGACACCCTGTATACTATTCTATTTTTGTACATTAACTAATTGTAATGCATATTCCATATTTCTTTATCTACGTTCAGTCCTTTAGTAATCTAATACAATGCAACCTGCTGACTCGCTTTGATAATTGCCATGCAATGTCCATGTCGTCAACTCTGTAACGTTTCAACAACAATGTCTCTTTTTATAAATCCAATGTAATAATGCTTCAAAAAATTCTGTCATGTGAAAATGTATTATTTATTTACACTTGGGCAAATTGCAAAAGTAATGTTCAACTAACTCTTGTTGCTTTATTGTGTTTTAAATTCCCTGGTATAATGAATACATTTTTATTTAGTAAACAAATTAATATAATGGTGAAACAAAAAATGTCAGCTTAATGTTCAGGACCGGATTCTATACTGGGTGCCCTGGAACTACACGAAACCACTGCATGCTCCGAACGCCAACACCATTGGAACCTTCTATTCACATAATCTTGTTATGTTTTCTTTATAATAAAGGCGTAGGATTAATAATAACACCAAAGCTAAAATGGTAAATACAGTAATGTTAAACGTACAAATCAAATTATTTCGTATATTTTATAACAGCAGTTATAATAAAGGTTAAAAGAACCAACAAGAGTCAGGTCTACACTTTAATAAAAACCTAACCTAAAAGTTAGAAATACAAATAATTGCTTCAAAGTTTGAAATCAGCTGTTAGTGGAAATATTTTAGCAAACAGCTGTTTTATCTGTTATTTTATTCAATTGGTTGCTATGGTAACAATTATAAATACATGTGTTGGTTCATCAGTCTAGGCCTAACCTAATATTTTTCCCGACTAAATTTGCAAATATTGAAATAACAATGTTTTTATCCAAATGAATTATAGCCTATGTTACTCAGGGACAGTGTAGCTTTTTACTAGTAAAACAATTTTTTCAATCGGTTCAGTAGTTCCAGAGATTACCCCCTAAATACAAAGAAACAAGCAAATTTTACCTCTTTATAATACTAGTATAGAAAATTTCCAATAAACATTGCTCCGAAAACGATTTGTTTTCCGTGTATCTATTTCTCGAGTTACAGGGAGTTCCTCTGTGCAGAATTGTTCCATAGGACAACAATGTGTATTTGTTATGTACATTTTCACCAGGATACAAAAACTCAGAACAGCGTTATGTATATTTTTTTAAATGGCGGCCGATAACAATTTTAGGGATATTCACCTAACTTTAAACATTTTAAACGTCCATTTAAAAAAATATACAAGGTGTTTCAGGAGGAACGGATAACTTCAAGAACTGGTTAAAAAGCTAAAAATAAGAAAAATCGTTAGTTTGTACATAGGTCCGAAAAAGCTTCGTTCTCCAGATATCCGCCATGTTGTTTTTTTTTTACAAAATAATTCATATCAAGAGAAATGTTTGACGATTTGAGTTCAAACCGGGCAGGCAGTTTAACCTAACAATGATCTGTCTTAAGAAAAATAAGCGATTATATCCAATCGCTGCGTTTCAAAATGGCGGCTGTTTGAAAATTTCAAACCTGAATTACTCAAAAACCGTACATGTTAACAAAAAGTGTCAAGACACCTTTTCTGTAGACCTTTTAATTCCGTATCGGTTGGTCTAACTTTCAAAACCATCGGATGAAGGATAATAGTTAAGTGTAATAATTGGTTTGTTGGACCCGGCATCCTATACCAACACAGTAAACACAACAATATTGTATGTACATATGCTGTTATTATCTTTAACTTAACTTTATGCTTCATACGATGGTTTTGACGGTTACACCATCCGATAGGGAATCAAAAGTTCTACAAAACCGGTGTTTTGAAATTTTGTGTTAAAATGTACGGTTTTTGGGTAATTTACGTTTGACACTTTCAAACAGCCGCCAAATTGAAACGCATGAATGTACATAATCCTTTATTTTTCTAAGACGGACCATTGTTGGGTTAAACTTCATACCAAGGTTGAACTTAATCGGTCAAACATTTCTCTAGATATGAATTATTAAAAAAAAAAAAAAAAAATAGGGGATATATGCAAAACGATGGTTTTGCGGACCTATGTTCATGGAACAATTTTTCTTATTTTTAGCTGTAGAATTATAGCTACCGAGACATCGCCGCATAGTTCTGAATCAGTCTGTTTAGTATTTATTGTTAATAGATGGCGCCTTTCATTAGGAACCATATGAAGTATAATATAAACAATTTTTTAATACATTTTTGTAATGAAAAATTAATTTTAAGCTGTTTGTTTATTTATCGCTAATAACGGGGAACATAAGCTTTAAAATTATGCTTGAATTATTAATTTTGATGAATAATTAAGGGAGATATCGCTTAGCGAAAAAAAAAACAACTTTGAGAAATAATATGTAAGCATACATTTTCAATATAAAATACAAAATTTCAGGTTGGCGCTAAATTAATATTTCCGGCCTTAGGTGTGAACATATTTACTCATATTAATATGCTGAACGCAACTTAAACACACCCTGTGTACACACCCCGGTACGGAACGCTGTAGCTGTGGGATTTGGTTACTAGATTTAATTCTCTCTCTATTCGACCAGAATTTCACCAAACCATTTCGGTTCAGAGTAAAGAAGACGTTTTCCACACAACGCGATGTCGATAGGTAAAATGCGTCTAAACTTTTCAATTAACTTCGCTGTGCAAACAAATTTGAAAAGCTTTTTGTCGGATTTAATACGTTCTATTTGTTTGCTAGGGCTAGTAAATCTGCCCCAGTTTTGCGCGGTGAACTATTCCCGTGTTTACTGTTAATTATTATGAGTGAACTCGGTGAAACAGTCTACGCGGTTCTCTGTCTCGATTTTATAGTACCCTTCTGAAATACAGCGTCTTTATTGAGCTGAGGAGACCCGCTGTGAAACGGTATTCGAGGAATTTCCTGCGCTATCGGAATGTTTTAGCTAATTAGTCTGCCTTAGAAATTGTAGAGAGCTCTGTAGTACACGCCAGACTGTTTATTGCAACACTGTTCAGTTTTGATGAACTTGTGAACTATAAAACCCGTCTATTGCTGTTATTTTTCATTAAAAGTATTTCTTAAATGTGTATATCTATATAAATAAAAATGTAAAAGTGCGTTTGTTCAAAATCGATAATCTCCGAAAGTTCTTCACCGATTGCCTTGAAATGTTGACACAACATTACATTCCAGTACAAGCATGTTTATATATACTTTTTTTGAAAAAGAGCAGCATTTATTGAACATAAAAACAACAAAAAATATACAAAATATTTAACATAAATGTAAGTGCCATTAATATTTTTATTGACTTTGATAATGACAGTATTAATAACAAATAACACCACTGTAGGCTGCAAAAAGAGTTCAGATTGTTTTCAAAGTCGCAATGCGAGGTATTCAGTCTATTAATTCATAAATGCAGTAAAACCGTACAAGTGAGATAACATCGACCAATATCTGGAGGATCAGGATAGCTCAGTTGGCAGAGTGTTGCCACGGAAAGGCAAAGGTCCTGGGTTCAAATCCCGGTCTTGGTCCATGTTTTTTCACTTGGAATTTAATTAATTTAACCCTTGCTGAGGAAGCGTGTAAGCAGGTAATTTATTATAAATTAAAAATAATTGTAAATGTTCGTTTGTTCAAAATCTAAAATCTCCGAAAGTTCTTCACTGATTGCTTTGAAATTTCGACGCAACATTTCATTCGATGTTTTTACATACCTACTTTTTGAAAAACATCGCCCTCTGTTGGATATAAAAATAACACAAACTATACTAATTAGTTTACAATAATGGTATCGCCATAATAAATAATAATGCTGTTTGCTCTAATAGTTTCGTGAACAGCTGAAATCAAACTTTGAAACAATTATATGTATTTTTAACTTTTAGGTTGGGTTTACATAAACAATGCCAACTGTTAAACGTAAAAATATCACACACTATACTAAATATACGGCAATGAGAGCCCTTTATATTATTTTTTCACTATACTATATTATAGAGAAAATATAGTGATCGCAAAAAAAAAATCGATGTTGAGATTTTTGTGGAAATATCCGTTTTTTGACCCCCTGAGTCCAAAAAAGTGGTTTTTACAAAATGTCTGTCTGTATGTAGTATGTCTATATGTATACAAAGCTAGAGAGAAAACTATTCGATCGATTTCAAACAAATTTGCACCAGATATGTCAAGTAGGCCTGTATAGATGCACGAAAAACAGTTTTGATTTTTTTTTAAAAACAACCCCCATTTTGGCAAAAAAACCCCAAACAAATCTGTTATTATTTTTTTATAAAAAAAACGGCTCTAACGATTTTGATAAAATTTGGCTTATTTGAAGCCTTTAATGTACCCTACCATATGCAAAAATCCGCATCTTTCTAAAAATTCTCGCTTAGCTAGTAATAATAATAATAACTGATTTTTGGGTGTTTTTTGCCATAAAAGGGGTTGTTTTTCAAAAAGATTCTAAAACTTTTTTCGTGCACCTATATAGGCCTAATGGACGTGTTTGGTGCAAATTTGTTCGAAATCGATCGAATAGTTTTATCTCTAGATAATAATAATAATATTTATTAGTTAATCTCCTACTTTAATAAATCACCTCTCCTAACCTACCTACAAAATTATGAAGTCACAGTGAATCTGTTTAATAATTTAAATATGTATGTGAGAAAGTATGTGCCAGTTCCTGGTACAGTTTATTTTGTAAGTGGATACGATAACCTGCTCGGCTGCATTATTTTCCAATTCAAACAGCCATTTTTTAATATGTCCTTTATAATTAAATAACTTGTAATTGTTAAACAGACGTTATTCGCCCGGAAGATTTTTATAAAAAACTTGTTCTGTATAATGACAGTTTTTATTAATTTGTTAGTCCTTACTCTGAAGCAATTTGAAGAACGCTTTAAATGTTCATAATCAACTTTTAAGAAAGTTTATTTTATTTTCAAATTACATAAATTGCGAGGGTTTTTACGTAAAATTGTCGTTAAACTCTGAATTTTACAAATACTGTATTGAAAACAGCGTTTTTGGAAAAACTACGGGTTTTTCGATGGATTTTCAGTATAGCTTTCTAAATTAAATTAAGAATACAAAATTGAAATACAAATTAAATTAAAGTGTACAACTACAAACACACTAACTACATTTGACCTACAACAGAAACATTTCATGCGCTAATTTATAAGAGTGTTTTCTGTCCGTGATTGTTTGAAACGAACAAGAAGAATAAGTCAATATTTTGTAAATACAGAAAGACAGAAGGCTCGTTGAGAGAGTTAATAATTCCAGACGCAGGCTCACCGTCAGACTCCCTGGACTCCGAGACAAAGTAAACAAGGCAATAAACATTGATTTAACATCAAACGTTTGAGATTGTCAACCGTGCCTCGCCGTCAAATCAAAGTTTTGCGAAGAATTGTAAATGATAAAACACGAGTACAGAAAATGTCGAGAACAATTAGTTAGTCTAAGAGAATATTGCGATCCAAATATGCAGCGGCGTTGCTACCGACCTAAACATGTTTTTGGCTAGTTAAAGGCCCATTCACACACACCAGTCACGTCACCGTCACGGCGCGTCATCGTCAGGGCTCGTCACCGTCAAAAAGTATTCTGTAATGCGTTTCCCGTGGCGCTGTCTACACTGAACAGTCGCAGTCCCGGCGCAGGCCGCCAGTCAGTGCACCGGCGTCCGGCAGTCATTGTCAAACTTCCTCATCGCCGATATTTTCCAAAAGTTCGGCCGGCTGACGGTGCAGTTTCACATTGGTTTTACGTTGCATTTTGTACTTTATCAATCACAAAATGAATGACGAAAAATTAATCGAGTGTGTTCGTCAACACGTTGTTCTATACGATTTGTCGGACCCGAAGTACATGGATACTAGTGCCAAGAACGAAATTTGGGTGAAGATTGGAGCTCCACCTCCACTGTTCCTCCACCTCGTCATCCAAGGCTATAGCGATGAAAGCGAGCTCTTCTTCGGTAAAACTTTCCATTGCAATCACAGACCTGACCACTGACACAATGACGGCGCACAGACGATGACGAGACTGTTGTGTGTGAATGTAGCTGACTGTGTCCCGCCGGACGAGCCGATGACGCCCCCTGACTGTTACGCGCCGTGACGGTGACGTGACTGGTGTGTGTGAATGGGCCTTAACACGAACAGGCGAGGGGTTTAAAAAGTCAAAGCGTTTAGCGAAAACTTTTTAATTTTCTATCTTCTACTTAAACGTTTATGGGTTGGTCAGCTAAACAGATTTTCGTCAACATGGAATCAGGGTTTAAATCTTTCACGTTTCAATGTACGTTTTTAGTATTTAAGAAATTTATGAAAATTAATAAACTTCTTGTTACTACATGACTTTAGTTGTACAGCCAATGGATCAGGGCATTATAAAAAATGTTAAGCATTTATACCGGTGACTTATTGTACAAACACTCTTGACGGATTCATTGGAAAACAAAAATTTAAAGATCGGTATCCTTCAAGCAGCAAGAATGTGTCACAATACATGGTCACATTCAATCCTATTTGTAGCTCGAATTACACGGAACCTCGGATTATCGAGACTCGAATTACCGGGACTATGTATTGCATTAATGTGACCACCTTCAGCAACCGAACAGCCCCATCAGAGAGCACTACTCAATGAGCCTGAAGGCCAGAAACTGTCTGACGATGGGTGGGGAATGTTTTGAAGATGTACATGGACGAGTTTCCAAGCATATTGAAAAAGAGATTCGCATTTGAGACAGTCAATGACTGCTAAAGAACGCCTTTTTGCCACGCATCAGTTTCGAACCTGAAGTCTAACGCTCGGCTCGAGTTGGGTGGTGCTGCCCAACCCAACAAAACCGAGCGTGTAAGAAAAAGACTTGAAATTTACCCTAAAGTCCTCTCATTTTTCCAATCACACCTGCGAACGGAGCCGCTTGTACCTGTTAGTATTTTATATTTTACACTTACTCACTATCACAGCTACTCACTCTAAGAAGTTTCAAAATCGCAGACCAAACACTTACCTGTAACAAACAAAAACACAAATTAATACATTTATCAAAATAACATTAAACAAGCGATGTTGGAGAATTTCTAAACATTAATATACATCTAAAGAGCTCCAAATAGGTTAATTGGAGGGATCAGCGAGTTCGACCTTGAAAGAACCAATAAGAGCAGTACACTCGTTGGCACACTCGCTGCTGACATAAGGTTGAACCGGCGACGTTTTTGTTATTTAAATCTAAGCTCTCGGATAAAAAATATAGTAGGCGTTAGATGCCTTCAGAATAAAGAGCTTAAAAAGGCAAAATTTTCAAACAATATTAATAATTCAACTTATTCGTTTAATGACTGATCAGGTGATAGTTCAAGCAGCTGGTCTTAAGTGGCTTTGAGCAGGCTTGAAACGTCTCCTGACATTGGTTGTAACTGAATTTACATTGTCGAGTATTTTAGTGCAATGTTGGTATTTCTGATCTTTTCAATTTCATTGGTATATATTTTATAATGTGTAGAAAATCATAGTTTCCTATCAACTCATAAAGGCACGTGTGCGTACGTACGTCGTGTAAAATAACTATCGCTTTAAAGACATATGTTACGTCATTTAGCAGATGTCAACAACAACCACACTTCAGACATTTAACAGCTGATTTCGTTCACCATCTGTAATACTTTAACATCATACTTTATGGTTGTGTTTACAATTTCATTGAATACTAACATTTTATAATGTCTGGATGTTGATTGTTTTTGCAGCCGAGTTATAAAGCTAATGCAGGCTATATGAGATCGGCTTTGAGGTTACAAATCGTTCGAACGTATGTATTTTGACAATGTTTCTTGTTCGCTCCATTATTCTTGACAGCATACAAAACAACTAAGGCCAAAAAACATAAAACTATTTTAAACACATACTATTTATGTTTGTAAGCTCTAAAAATTACACGGAAACCAATTTTGAAAAAGTCTCAAATTTGACCAAAAAAAATTACTTTTCATTATAATAATTGAAAAAATAATACCAATATTTTACCAATTTAAACCCCTATTTTTAATTAAAGTTGGCACATTTTTCAAAATTGATTACCATGTCATCTTAGAGCTTACAAAAATAAGGGGAGTTCCCCGTTAAAACTTAATTAATGGAACTAGCAAAATAACGGTTCAAGTTGGTTATTGTAACATTTTAGGTGGGCATCAATTATTTGTATGCCTATCAAACGTTTAACTATCTAAACTTTAAATGCCTGTAATTCCTAAACGGCTAAAGATTTTTTTTTTTTTAAATAAACAAGAATAAAACATTCTTCAAATATTTTTCTACACCTGAAAAAAACATAAAAAACAGGTTGTTCCATAACAAATTTCATAGTTGACCACCATATTGGAACATGGCCGCAATTTTATACGATTCACAAATTGGATTTTTTTAATATTCGTTGAAAAGAAAGGAAGGTTCCCCATTTATATAAAAAAATCTCGAGAAAATAATGTAAATCTCTTTTAGCAATGTAAAGGCAAAAATTTGCTTTAATTGATGTAATATAAATTGTATTAGCCTTGTGTGCTCGGTTTAATTCCATCAAACGGTAACCGAATTATTTTAAAAGCTTTCACCTTAAAACTAGCCATTGATGAAATAATAAACGTAGGCCTAACTAACTAGGGAATACTAAGCTAACAACTAAAACAATACTGTTAAATCTATGTGATAACCAATAACAATCTTTCCCTTAGTATAAGTGTTTGTTTTTACCAATGTAACGTGGAATAAATTACATTTAATTATACAAGAGTCGTTTCCAGTTGAGTTGCAACTCAGGAACGACGCGTAATTATGAAACGTAACATGTTCTGATCTTGTACATCAATCGAGAATATTTCATCTCAGATCGTTGAAACTTTGCAGACGGGATTTATGTAACATATTAATTAATCCGCTTACGTTGATACTGGGTTATGAATTGCAATTAAAATATTAACGCTTTGCAAAACTTGGTCTTGTAAAGACCGGTAAGGTAAATCTCTAATAATAAATAATAAAACTCTTTTGTACTTTCACAATTAAATAATTCATTGAGCCATGCTGACTGTGGTTTCGCCAACTACGTCATTATCGAAGGCAGCAGCTTAACCCTAGAACACTAGCGTTAATCGGAATGTCATTATTACTAGCGACACGTAATATTTACGTGTAACCTGTAATACCTGAATATTTCCAAAAATAGAGGATAAAATACAAACATATACAAATTGAATCATTTTAACTATTTAAAATTAAAAACTTTAATAAATTACATGATATTCAACTCTGTAAAAAGATTATGCATTAGTAAATGTTTTTCATTTGTTCGGAACCTTTGCACACTGAGGGAGTTTTTTCACTTAATGTTCACCACATATAACTTTTCCGCAGCTACAGTAAGTTTCTGATACATTCTTCTTTTTTCCAATCGCAAAATAAGCAGTAGGTTCTTCTTCCTTTCTGATAAACAACTTCGTTTCTTCTGTCTGCAAGGCCCAAGTCGTAAAACCAGCGATACGTAAATTTTACGTGTTGTTTACATAGTGGAGTATAAAGACGGCATCAAACTTACTCAGATGGACATAACCGCCAACAGTCTCAAAGGCAAATAACAGCCCAAAGAACTGATTGAATGCTTCAGTGGTAGAGGGGCGGGGTAGAAGAGAAGGGGACAAAATGTCGGTGCCACTCGTAAGTTTTACTTACGCTAGTTTTCTAGGGTTAAGTTGGTATTATACGCAGCAGCATGCTGATGTAAGCGTTGCGTCACCTATTATACGCATCAGCTTGCAGCGCTACAAGTTGAAGAGTTTGCTAGGTGGGAAGCACTGAAGGGAACAGACGCATGCGCAGTACGTAAATCTGATGTCCGCTTGTGAAAACATCAAAACGATCCGATGTTTGTTAGCATGCTGAACAGTTTGCAGCGCAGCATGATGATACAGCGCAGCAAGCCGCTGCGTGTAATACCCCCCTTTACTCCTGAGGTACAGAGAATTTTGAGCTACACACAACTAGTTTGGCGAAAGTAGAAGCCCGTCGGGTTAGGGATTGGGGGGAGGGGAGGGAAAGATCTGGCCAATGACAATGGTTAGAGAAGTGGCGAGTTACTTAAATTTAAGTGCTTATGTAAACTAAACTTGGGGCATTATTGATTAACCTCTTAATTTCTAACATTTCCAACGAATTCAACTTCATACCCTTACAATTGACTTGTAGTACGTTAAAATCTGTATTTTTTCTTTGATTTTTGTGATTTTAAATATTTGGAAAACTAGAGTCTGTATGAAAAAAAATTAAGTGGCCAGCATACTTTACTATTTAACCCTTAAGGCTCGGCTCCCTACATTCAAAACGGCGAATTTGGGTACCAATTTCAATGTTAAATAACCAAAACATACCTTCACTATTAAGCATATTTTTGTGTTGTTTTTGTCAAAAAACGAAAGCTGTATTTTTTTTCTTAAAGTATAAGAGATTGTGGGTGTTGATTGCTAAGGTTTTTGCAATATCTCTTTTTGCAACTGAGTAAAAAATTAATAAAATTTACTATTTTTTACTATTTATATCATTCGTTTATGAAAACAATAAAACTGTTTTTGAAAATGTATTCAGCAATCAACATCCGCATATGACAGTACTTCAAATTGAAACTTTTTTTTTTAATTTGTTCCACGAATTAACGGTAAAAAATGACTTATTCTGTAGCGTTGCTCTTATGGGAATCAGATTTAATATGGCGGACAGGGTAGCGCCCCCTTAAGGGTCGGCTCTAGCTGTCGGCCATGTTGGTTGAAACTCCATACGACCAATGTTAAATTAAAATCCAAATTTTTCCTATATTTTTGATCGGAAAATTATAAACGATATGTCATTTTAAAACTATGGTCAATATGCATGCAAATGGCTTTTTAAAAACTAAGAAAAATATTTTGTTTAATATTTATTAACAATTTAAAGCATTGATTTTTAATATTTTTTTATGTTGTCACTATTAATTATAGCGAAAAAATACCAAGCCATTCGCCTGAAGAATTTCGTTACCAAGATTTTGGTATTTTTTTAAAACGCTATTTGAATAATTGCTGGTTTTAAATGGATTTAGGCTGAGCAATGTCCGTGTAACCTACCGCCGCTATAGGGTGATTTTAAATATTTTTTACGTTGTAACTATTAATTATAGCGCAAAATTACCAAGCCATTCGGATGAAGAATTTTGTCACCAAGAGTTTGGTATTTAAATAAAAACGCTATTTGAATAATTGTGGGTTTTAAATGGATTTAGTACGAGCAATGTCCACGTAACCTACCGCCGCTACAGGGAGTCGCACTTTATATCCTCTGTGGTCGCAGGTTGCTTTCTGTTTTACTAGAGCCGACCCATAGGTACTAGAGAGTGAACGCATGGAGAGTAAAAAACAACGCAGTTTGGAGAGTTTGGTGTTAAACGCATCCCAGCTGCCTTTGAAGCGACCGCAGTGCCGACAGAATCGAGTAAACTGAAGTAGATAATACTATAGGAAAGGCATAAAGCAGAACGGCAGGGTTGCCACAACTCTTTTATTTTTATAACAAAATTTACCTATTTAGGGGTTAAAATATACCCCGCGTGTTTTCTTGACGATTAAGGAAATGCTGTAAAAGAAGAATTAGTTTATCAAATATAGCCTAACAAAAAAAAACATCAAAACCATGTTTGTACCAACACATCCTGTTGGACATAATATACGGCGCTAATATTTTTCCGATGCCTTCAAAGTATATTTAGGCCACGAAAGTTATGTGTTTGTGAGGGTAAAAGGAAAGTGGCCGGATGTTCAGAGCATAACAATAGAGTAGAGAAGAAATAGTTTCCGACCGCAATATTTTACATACAAAGAAAAAGGGAATGACAGTGTAGGGTTGAAGTTCTTAAACAAATTAACAGTAGGTCTAACCGTAAAATTAAATAGAATTAGTCCAATAAACAGGTAGTTACTGTTTAATTTTAGAATAGTTATTCATTACTTTGAATCATATTAATGTACTTTTAACGGTTTACTTGTATGTATTGTTAAATATTTTGTAGTCTAATTTAATTACATGATTCGGTATAAATAAAAATAATTCGACCACGCAGCCGAACCGATGACGTGAGTTGAGCGAATTCACAAAATTATGTTTATATGATTTTAGGTTTTCAACCAACTATTTGGGAAATTTATATACTCACGAAGACGTTGAATAGCTGCCTGCGTGTACGAAATATATTAGAAGAATGTGTTTGCAACTTAGCCTCCAACCCCGACTGAAGCGCTTCTTCAGGGTCGCCGGAATACTACCCCCCGGAAAACTACCCCCCCAAGCAGGTTCCTACGTCATTTTGACGTCAGAGATCGGGGGGGGCAGTTTTCCAGTCACGCACACTCAAGTTTCGATATAATTAGAATTAAAAAAAAACTAGAGGACTAACCTAAACTGTTTAGTCACAGTATGTTGCCGATAACAGTATAATTGTAGGAACCTGCTTGGGGGGGTAGTTTTCCGGGGGGTAGTATTCCGGCGACCCGCTTTTGCTAAGGGGGGTAATATTCAGTCGCGGACACGGTTCACATATTGGTTAGTTGGCAGATTTCGTGACGTCACGTTTCACGTGGGGGGTAGTTTTCCGGGGGGTAGTATTCCGCATCCCCCTTCTTCATTCCGCTCGCAACAGAAAACTCGCTTTGTGACCCTGGATTTATTACTGCTTCGCTTCGCTCACTAACGAAAAAATCTCCGTCCGAGCGACTTAGACAACCAACGTATGTACCAAATTTGGACCAAATCGGACGTAAGTGAAAAAAAAAAACACACACGCAACACATATTTCTTAATATTGTATAGTGAAGGTGTAGGATTAATCATAATGTCAAAGCTGAGATGGTAAATCATTTTTAAGCGTATGATGTAGCAGAATATAGAAAGTTTAGTGGTATCAGAGTAAACAAATGATACCAACACTGAACATCTTCAATCGGCTGTTTTATAAATGGATAGTTAGAATTTTGTTTACTATATCTAGGAATTAAAAAAAAACTATTTTCTTATACATTTCCTTTCCCACCAACCTTTAGATTCATATCATTACATAGGCTACACAGTTCCCACATAATTTTACATACAAGTTCACATTTAGCTTTTCTATAGCATTAATGGTTTTTCAAAAATATTGATGGTTTTCCTGGCCAGGTTTTTCAATTTGAAAGGTAAATTATAGGGAGTGAAGAGTATGGGTCTATTTAGCCCTGGTATTGTACTCTTTCGTTACAAGAAGACTACAAAAACTATAGTTTTTCCGTTTCCAGTTCCGTATATGAAAATACGCCATACTATTTAGTGTTTTTCAACGAAGTTTTTATTTGACATTTCAAAAGAAAAAACACATTGTACACAGCACAAAATTGACACAATGACGAAAAAGAAAGCTGTCGCGGGACTGCCGACAGAAGTGAAAACTGTAATGAGTATAAATCGTTGGTCATATTGGTTTAATCTGAAATTTCATTATTTTAACACTACCAAGTAAACAATTTTAACACTACGTACAAAATTCGGAAGCACAATGTCCATTTCAGAGGTATTACCAAGTAAACAATTTTAAAACAACCTACGAAATGAGGAAGCACAATGTCCATTTCAGAGGTATTACCAAGTAAACTATTTTAACACAACTTACGAAATGTGGAAGCACAATGTCTATTTCAGAGGTATTACCAAGTAAACTATTTTAAAACAACTTACGAAATGCGGAAGCACAATGTCCATTTCATAGTTATTACCAAGTAAACTATTTTAAAAGAGCTTTCGAAATGAGAAAGCACAATTTCCATTTCAGAGGTGTTACAAAGTAAACAATTTTAAAACAACTTACGAAGTGCAGAAGTACAATGTCCATTTCAGACGTATTACCAAGTAAACTATTTTAAAACAACTTACGAAATGTGGAAGCACAATGTCCATTTCAGAGGTATTAACAAGTAAACTATTTTAAAACAACTTACGAAATGAAGAAGCACGATGTCCATTCCATAAATATTACCAAGTAAATTATTTTACTATATATACAGGCAGGAGAGCGTGACGGAAAATGCGTGACTGTAAAATCCGATTCGCCGCCCGCAAAATTTGTTTTCACTTCAAAATCTATCAGTTTGCAACAGGTGATCGGATAGGAATGAATAAGGAACTCTAAAAACCGAAGTTTTGTTTACATTTTCGTAATGTATTTACAGCGCAACTATTTTTTATTTTCTCCCGCGCCCTACTTAAACAAATTCATATAGGTCAGAACGTCTTTATCAGACGTAATGGCTCCTATTGTTCCGTCACGAAGAAAAGGATGCGGGTAATCTTCGATAAGGGTTTTAATAATAAAATCCTTTGTTTCTTTAATTCCGTCTTGTTCCAAAGAGTCACTGTTGCAGGCGATTAGTCGAGAAGTACAAAATATATAAGTCGGCAATAATTCCGACAACTTTATAAATCAAGTTTCGCGGAAGATATGGAATTACATTTCCACGGCGAAGTTGATCTAGATTTATATACACTTCTACCAACTTTACGGTAGCGAGATTTGAATAATAAATCTTGGAATTTGATTTCATGAATGGCGGTGCCGGAATCGATTTGCTGTTTATAAATAATGCATAATGTTTTACTATACTAAGAACCATCAATCTTGAATATATACTGCGATGGGTTTTTGGCACGTTTAAAGCAGCGTATGATCTATGAACACGGATTCTAAAGTACGCGGGTTGGAATGCATTTCACCGTTAGTTAGTGGTCAGTTATACGTAACGGTATAGGCGTCTTTTAAACAAAATTTCTTTTAAAACACAAACGTAAATGTACAAATTTCAATTGTTTAAGTTAATTGTGTACTTTTCAACATGAAAACAAAACCAGCTACCAATAGATCTGTTTTAGCTCGACCGTTCAGCATTTCGTCTGTGTGTCTGTCTCACGATTACGGCCAAACGCCTTGACCGATATTGATGATTTTTTGCATGAATGTTCCTTATTCCTAGCCCGAGCGATGTATATTTACGGATTTTTCCATTTTTCATTTTAAACCCCTTAAATAAAATTAAAATGGCGACCGGACCTTTCTCTCAGTGTAAGCTTTTTTCCAAAGCCAATTTGTGGCTTAACCGTAAGTCGAATTTAAAAACTAATAACATTTTGCGAGCAGCAAATTTGATTTTCAACAAAATTGTAATCTTGATTTTTTCCGTATCTCTAACGGTAAGTTCACAAAATTTCAGCAAACTTCAAATTTGTTAAAAATCGTCGAAGTTTTTGTTTTTTAAACATGTCTTTATACGTTTATTCTAAACCAATTCAAAAGTGTTCCATTGCTTTTTTGTAGATAAAAGTTCAAAGAATTCATATATGCCAGTAAACAAATTATTGAAGTAAAATTAACAAAGTTATTAGCTCAAGGAACAAGCTTGTTCAGTAACGTAAGGAAAAAGTTCAACTTTAGACATAAAAAGTAGTAAATATTTGTTATTTTTTTCATAAATTTAAAATAAGTTTCGTAATTTAGTTCTAAATAGAACTGTATAAAAATATTTATTAATTTCAAATTTCGTATTTTGAAAACACCAGTTTTTATGTTCCTACTACAAGATTGCTAACAAAACTAGGCCTATTTTGAATAGTAATTTAGGAACATATCCTTTGCCCAAAAATGACATGAGAAAATCTTTAGCAGTTAAAGCTCAAGAAAAGAAAAAAAACGATAACTAGGAACCCCGGAATCGCAGGAATTGCAAAATAATGTTTCACTGGCTAAACCGTGTGCTTACTTCCTTACTGGCACACTATTTTTAACCTAAGCTTAAAACCACATTTGTTATTTCAACGAGCGAGGTCTACTGTTCTCACAACTACTAGTAATTTAACAATATCCTCATTATCGCATACTATTTATTCAAGCAAGTCTATACAATTATCAACATACAAACAAACCCCGCTACCAACAGATCCGTTACCCTAATAATCCAAGTGTTTTAATTCCCTCCGCCGACGAATGATCCCGGAATCAGCGCACACATCACGTTACTCGACAACATAACGCACGGATTAGAACGCTGTACACGATCTAGCGTATTTTGTCCTGCTTACATCAGTATATTTCGTCTTATCTAAAGTTATTGGTTACAACTAAAGTTAGTTGGAGATATGGTTGAAACAGTGCAGCTTGGTGGATGAGATTTATTATAGCTAGGAGGCCAAACAGTTTTATCGGCAAAGAACTCGTCCGTAACGTTCAAACAACGATATATTTGATATATTTACCATAAAGTTAAGTTTCCGATGTCGTGTTGTAAACACGGTTTTTAGAACTCCAAGTCATTACTTTTTGGTATGGTTTCTGGGCAAAAGTCAATTCACAATGTCATTAATATTCCTTAATGTCGGTTTTTGCATTTTTTTAAATTTTAATGCCAAAATAATAACGAGTAATAAATAAAAAGACTGAAAATGTGTTTGGTTTTATGAATCTTGTACAGTTTTAGAACATAGATTTCAACCTTTTCTGAAAAATGCCCCTTTTAGAAGAGAGCAAAAATTTCAACGGCCTCCCCTAGTTCCTAGCCCATAAGAGTTAATTTTATATGACATGTTAAAATATTGGTTCATATTATCTGCACCTAATTTATCTGTTTATTAACTATTAAAAATCATAAAACTGAAATTATTAGAACGACAACCAACTGTACAGTTTGCCACTACGTAGTAGGATTAAAAACCTTATTTACGCGATTGACAGTAAGATAATTTACACAGCTAAATAAACTTGTATTTTTAAAGTATTTTATTATATTAAAAAATAAATAATTACAAAAAATATTAAATATAATAAATTTATGTAATTAATTTATTTATTTGACCACCACTATTGACTGCCTCAATGCCCACCCTCCCCCATTTGCCTCTGGATCAGCCCCTACGTAAAGATCCAGGACCAACTGCTAAGTAGAAAATACAAAATACAAGTTTTACAATAGTAATGGTTTCGAGATATTCATCAAATCATTTTAAACGTCCGCCATTTTGAATTAGTAGTTTGGAAGTTTTTTTTTGAAACTTTGCCAATATTCTGTGTCAGCAAAATTTCAATGTAGTAGATCGATCCGTTTTCGAGATAAACATTTATAAGTGAAAAACCCCGAAAATTCCAGGTGTGCTCAAGACCACGAGGGAGAAATGTAAACTTCTATGGCGGTATTTGATTTACACTTTATAAGTATAGAAAATATAGAATAAAAATACAATTTACGAAATGAGAAAGCACAATGTCCATTTCAGAGGTATTACCAAGTGAACTATATACTCTGTTATATACACATGTGTACTATATATATACAGTAGAGGGTAACGGTAAAATCCGATTCACCGCCTTCAATTTTTATACGAGTTTACACTTCAAAAACAAAAACAAACAAAATGGAAATTTCAATCATGATATTGTTACTAGTCTTTTTTCTAGAGACAATACATAAATAAATTGGTAGAGAGGTCTTGAACAATCAGCTTGGGAAAAAATAAGTAAAGAAACTAGTACTGTATAACGAAAAACTAATTTCAAAAGAATAAATGAGTTTTATTAGGTACTAGGGGAAACCTCTGCGTGCTACGCACGCCAACTCAGTTGGAACCTTTTATACACGTAATCATGTTATGTTTTCTTCATAATAAAGGCGTAGGATTAATAATAACCTAAAAGCTAAGATTTTAAATAATGGTAAATGTTCAAATCAAATTATTTCGTATATTTTATAACAGCAGTTATAATAAAGGTTAAAGGAACCACCAAGACTTCAGGTCTACGCTTTAATAAAAACCTAACCTAAAAGTTAGAAACAAAAATAATTGCTTCAAAGTTTGAAAGCTGTTAATGGAAATATTAGAAAAAACAGCTGTTTTATCTGTTATTTTTATTCAAAGGTTTCTAAGGCAATGCATGTAAAAACATGTGTTGGTTCATCAGTCTAGGCCAAACCTAAGAACGTTTTCCAACTAAATTTACAAATATTGAAATCAAAATGTTTTTATCAACATGAATTAAGCCTATTTTACTCAGGGATAGTGTAGCTTTTAACTAGAAAAAAACTATTTTTTCAATCGGATCAGTAGTTCCAGAGATTACCCCATATATATAAACAAACAAACAAATTTTACCTCTTTATAATATTAGTATAGATTAAAAACAATAGATGTTTACTTATTTAATTTCTTCTTTAGTAAATTTTAGACATACCCTTCCAGATGAGTTGAACAAAAACTATGTATACGAAACCATTTCATTTAGCTTTGCCGTATTACGTCAAAAAAGCGTTCATCTCATTCACATCGTTTGTTAACAGTTTAACGGCAATACACGTTTATTAAAGAATATTTAAGTCGTGTTTATTCCTGCAAATTAAGGAACCAGGACGACCAGGAGCAAGTCGGTCCGGGGACAGTGCATTGTGGGATATTATTTACGATCTGTTTGTGTATTCCATTTCGTATTTCCTGAGCTGCGGCATCGTTGTTCGTACCTCGACTGAAAAGTGTAAAATTAATGGCTTCGCAGTGAAAATTTATGGAAATATCGCGAGGAATGAATTTGTTGGTGTTTTGAAACGCGCCATATCACGATATGGATT
>JAGFPH010000017.1:1165866-1177928 GCA_018207615.1 Philaenus spumarius
CGCGCTATTCTGAAACGCTCAATGCCGTCACGCATTTTCTGAAACGCTCTATTCTAAAACGCTCAATGCGGTCAAGCATTTTCTGAAACGCTCTACTATATGTTTTGTAGGACACATGGGTATCCGTCTGTTTGAAATAAGTTTTGGTCTTCCTGGATTCGAACCAGCGGAGTCAATCACCATAGACTAACGCTTTAGCCGTTTAGGCCTCGAACGCATTGCTAGTTCAGTATATTTGAGTTGGGTATATAAGTGTAACAGATTGCCCTACGTCGTAGGCTTAACCCGTTAATGTTAACACACTGTATCGTTTAATTGGTAACACCTCTGAAGTGGACATTGCGCTTCTTCATTTCGTTAGTCGTGTTAAAAATGGACATTGTGCTTCCTCATTTGCGTTAAAAAGTTTACACTTCTCCCGCGTGGTCTTAAGCACACAATTTAAATTTTTTACAGAAATTTTAAATATTTTCGGAATAAAAAGTACCCTAAAATATTTTCTGAAAAAGTCCTCCAGATGTTGATCAAAGTTTCGTCAAAATCGGTTCAGCCATTCCGGAGAATAGCCCGGACAAACAAACAGACAAAAATGCATGAATGTGTGTTTAGATTTTGATAATGTGTGAACAACCATTATGAGCTTGGGAAAAAACTTATATTTTGAAATCACAGGCAGACACTTCAATTTTATTTATATGAATAGATAATGTAGGCTAAATACAATGATAAACGACTCACAATTACCACTATACGTAGCTTTAAACAAACGGCTAGTTTTCTCGGCTCTAAAAAAGGTAGAGAAATGTTAGACTTGTCATTTCACAGGAGTATATTTTCAATAACTTGGTGGCTTTAAAATTGTTACGTCAGTCATTTTTCCAATATGGCAGCCAACTTGAAAATGTCTAATGTGAGCCCTTTTTTAATACTTTTTCTTTATTTGTTAAGCCTAACTGTTTTCATGTAAATGGGATTTGAAATTGGGGAGGGGGGTAGACAAAACAAGAATTCTCATTGTAAAATTCTTTGACGATTTCTTGATCTTAACGATTGTAAAATTCTTTAAAATTTTAATCTGGTGGGAAGGTTCCTACCGTGTTGTATGTAACGTTCCGAAAAAGAATTGTCGTACTTTCAGATTTTAAAAGACGAGACAAACCTTATTAATTTAATAGGCGACAGATAACAACTTCCAAATTGTTACGAAAATCTAAAAACAAAATTAGTATAACAGCGTACTCTTTACACGGTTATTTAAACCAGCGAAACTCCCCCTTTGTAACGCGTAATGAAATTACGTACAATTCATCAGGGAATGGAGTTTGATTAAAGTTGAATTAATTAAGTTTATAACATTCATAAAAAAACCTTTGTGTCAAAGTTATATAGCTGCCTTTATTAGTGGAAGTTGAATCAAGTTTTTAAATAAAATAAAACGTTTTACTTCACTGTAAACCAAATTCCAGACGCGTACAGATTTGTGCAAGAAAACTGCTTACTGCAAACAATTAAGAATATTACATCCTTAACCTTAAACGTATTGACTAAAGAACAAAACGCAAAATCAGACGTTTGCGGTAAGAGGGCGGAAGTAAAGCAAACAGTAGTTGCTCAATTAAAGCTGACGGGATATGACTACTTGATAGAATAAATTTAGAACACAAAATCTCACAACTAATTCGTTTATCAACTCAAACGCGTTTCAACGACAAAGTCGCCATCTTCAGTGATGCACGAGTTACCATAGTAAAACTATAACTTATCTTACAGTGCTCCATCCCCCGTATTTATACAGAATTCAAAGGGGTGTGGCTTAAGACTACGTTACATTAGTGGGGCTTTACCAATTGCCTCGCGTTATTATAACCAGCCTAACATTTACTATATAACTAAACAAGTTACTAACCTAATAATAATCTCACACAATACATTATTTTTATACTAGTATAGAATTTTGATTAAACAAATTAAAGAGCACCGTGGCGACAAAATCACACTGGTTTGAATAAAAACCACAAAACAAGGAACAAAAACAATAACTAAAACTAAATTGTAAGTTATGTTTAATACGTTACATTTATGTACATTTCGACGACATGGTCATCATCCTCAGAGGGTTTTGACACTACTAAAGTCCAACTAAAGCATCTAACCAAGGCCTAAACTAAGATTTTTCCTACTATATTTACAAATATTGAAATAAAAAATGTTTTTATCAAAATGAATTATAGCCTATGTTGCTCAGGGATAGTGTAGCTTTTTATTGGTAAAACTATTTTTCCAATCGGTTCAGTGGTTCCAGAGATTAACCCCCTACATACAAACAAACAAATTTCACCTCTTTAGTATAGATATTTATCGTAGTTTATTTTGGGACTACAAATTACAAATCCAATCCGGTATGGTAACGTTCCATCGTATAACATACATCTTCACATATATGCATAGGAATGGCGCAAATTGTATTTCGTACATATTCTGACAGAATAGTTTGTTGATGAAGCCGACAGGACGACCTCAAATCTCGCGTCCTTTTCTCGTCAACTCCGCGGTGAGAAGTTTATAAACTATAAGTGTAGCCTTATTTACATGAGTATGGTTCACTAACTCCCTTCAAGCTATAAAGCTAAATTTGTGTAATATTATTCTTAAGTGACCTAAAACCCATTTACAATTCGATTACTTAGTCAAAGTAACGAAATGGGATAACTGCCCTTAAAATTAAATCAAGCAAAAGGGAAGCATTGCCGGGTCCAATAGTTTATTAATAATTAAAAATAATAATCTCGTTATGTGCTAAAAATTTTGCAAAAATTCTAAGTTAACTTAATATTATAAATTCGACTGATTTTAAACACAGCCAAACTTCTACCGTATTTTAACTACTTTTAACAGCTGTTTTAAAGTAAACCAACACAATTCGTTTGCTGTCCCATTCAAAATCACCCCATAATATTAAAGTATATAATACCAACACGCAGTATAAAACTAGTTTCCATACGATCCGAAGTTAATAGTCAGATGTTCCGAAATTACCATCCCCATTGACCGAGAAAACACGGTGCAACGCACAATGGTCCGAACAGAACAATTCCACTATATATCATAACGCGGCGCCTGCTACTGCCATGCATAGTCGAGCCAGGTACCATAACTCACGGCCCGGTAGATAATCCTGTATCTATTAATTAATTGGTTCGTTCGTACAAAAATATACAGGCTAGTGAATAATAGATAGTGCGCGCGTAGTGGTGGTTGAAATATCGAATTACGTGATTGTGGTTTATTTGTAACTAGTAAGCAACGTGAAAAATCACAGGTAGATTCTTTAGTTACACATCAGAAATCAATAATTTAAAAAATACTATTTAAAAACAACATACTTTATTTACATCTACCTAACTATGCTGAGGGTGATTTTAACTGGTAAATGTGTACAATTATAAGGATTATAAAATTGTAGGCCTATTTGTTAAAACTTATATACGTTATTATATATTTATAGAAAGATTAAAATATTATCGTTTACTTTCTTTTTTATTTCACATTGATAGACCAAATGATTTAGAAATTATTAATATTATAGTAAAGAAATTAATATGGAATATGTTTGTTTATATGTTATACGAAGATGTACGAATGTTTCCGCAGTTAAACGAATAGGTGTCTCTTTTTAAATTTGTATAATCGAATATATTGAAGGTTGTATTTATATACAGTTTATACCTCAAAGCAAATCTTATAACGTATTATAGCGTACATTAGTTCTATCAATCGTATTTAAAAAAAATCAACTTCACAAGAAATTATAATAATTGATGTTGTAAAATATACGAAGTAATTTGATTTGAAGTAACATTATTTACCATCTTAGCTTTGGGGTTATTATGAATCCTACACCGTTATTATAAAGAAAACAACATGATCATGTGTATAGAAGGTCCCAACGGGGTTGGCTTGCGAAGCACGAAGGGGTTTCCCCTAGTAAGTTATAAATAGGAGAGAAACAAAATTTGTCTAAGGTGTAAAATATTCTTCGTATAATACTCTTCCGAGCAAGCCGGGGTTTCCCCTACTTTTATATAAAGATGCAAATTTTAATAATTTGGTTTTTCTCATTTTTAAATTACAGAAAAGATAAAGGGTGTCGAGCGTACTTCGGGGCGGTTTAAAGAGCTACTAAACAATATAGGAACTGTTCGACGCTCTGCCGCGGTGGAACTAATCGCAGGACTAAAAGTGGACTAATTTGAAAAATAGTTAACGCTTTCGTGTTCAGCAGTTAAATTTAAAAAAAAGTTTTTGACTGAGGACGTTATTTTACAATTATTACTAGACGGCTCCGCGCATGCTCGCTTCGCTCTCCAACAACCCCAGCGGGCATCATCCCCTATCTACACTCGCGGCGATACAGTTTATTGTATTCGCTGATGTTTTCAGGGAAATGTCGGCTTGGTCAGGACAGTGGTACTTGGATCGGTGTGGCTGCGACGCATACGCAGTATTGCCGGAGCTATTGCGTGAATGACAGGAATTTATTATTTATTTTTAACACTAAGCCTTTTTATTTGTGGTTTCACTAAACGAATCGATATTTTCAACGGCAATCTAATTTTCGTAGAAACGAAGACCAGTGAAAAAGTAGTACTGCACTTGCATGTTTACGTTTTATTTTCCTGGTTTTAAATAGCTTTTAAAAGTGAACACGCTTATAACGACACGGCGTGGTAAAACAACGATGGGTGCGGATCAAGGATATTTACAAGCAGAGCCGAACGACAAGTTGGCAAACACACCTTGTTTCTATTGGTTTATTCAAGATTTCACAGTACTTGACTCGTGGTGGCTTGTATGAGGCGCAATACCGTAAACTAATAATATAAATACTCTGTTTAAAAGTCAGGCAAACGTTAGGAGAAAACGTAGTTTTAATAAAACATAGTTTAATGCGGGAGTTTATAGCGTTACACATTTACTCTTTGTTTATTCATTTTCTTTAAAACCGTTAGCGACTGTTGCGGGTAAAACCAGCTGCAACAAATAAACCATGCGTAGAAAAGTTTATTCACATTTGTAATTCGTTCAATGTTGTCCTAAAGTTGTAAACAAGAGCATCAGATAAGCAAGGTCTGGCATACTAATATATCACAGATGACAAGTATTCCGATGGACTTTGTTAAATAGAAGGGGACATTGTATAGAAGCGAGGCTCTTACAATAGTCCGCTAACTTTATACTTGACAGACAACAACCGCGCCGAGTACCTTATTTGTAAAGTTCGGCCGGGTACAAGAACACTTCTAATCTGTTGAGTCCTCATTAATTTACCTCAGCAAAAAGCAAGAGTATATGGAAATGGTTTAAGTCTACAGTAGGAGAATATTTAACATAATTTAACGATGGATTGTGTAAGTAAAACGGTGGGTTTGGATAAATATAAAGCTGTAATGAAAATATAAATTCTATCTTTAGTTTCAATTAGGAGAATAAGCTTACGTAATATTCAGGGTGTAGAAAAAGTCTGGAAACGGTTTAATAGGCTATTTATAAATAAAGAAAATTTGAAGGTAGATGTGATTGAGGAACCCACTCTATGTAAAAATACTATGTTATTAAGATTTCAAAAAATTATCCGCCATCTTGGATCCGCCATTTTGACTGTAACTTTGATTTTTTAAATGGGGAAAGTGGTCATGTGATACATCATTTCGATGTAGAATTTCAAGGGAAAACCGACGGTGAAATTTACACACCCATATCTTTAACCGATTAAAAATGGCGGCCAAAAAACAACGAATCGTGTTTTCCGATTTTGCCAGATTTTGCTATACTATTTTGTTTTTAAATATTAATTCTTCTTCTTTTGGATTCATAATTAAATAAGCTCCCAAACGACGTGCCACACAACGGTATTTGGTTGAACCACTCGAAATCAATTTTGAAAAAATCGAAATGGCTGTAACTCAAAATGTTTAAATACTCCTAAATATCGTTGTGTGGCACTTCGTTTGAAAACTTATTTATTTCTAAATCCAAAAAGGAATAATAATAATTAGTATTTTAAAAAATAGTATAGCAAAATGGGTAAAATAAAAAAACACGATTTCATTGTTTTGGGCCGCCATTTTTATCGGTCAAAGATTTGTGTGTGCAAATTTCACTGTTGGTTTTCTCTTGAAATTCTACATTGAAATGATGTATCACATGACCAGTTTCCCATTTAAAAAAATCAAAGTTACATTGAAAAGGGCGGATAATGTTTTTGAAATCATAATAAAATAGTATTGTTACAAAAAAATTTGGAAATAATGCCAGTTTCTTTAAACCATACAATAAACAACACAGTATTTTAAAATGAACTCCTATCAAAGCGAGAGTTCGTACGTACAATATAACAGCTGATTTCACCCATCATCTGTAAACCCAGTGTAGATTATAGTTTGGGGTTATGTTTACAACTTCAATCATTAGTATTTCTTGTGAAGTTGTTTTTTTTAAATATTAGTTGTAGAAATAATGTACCGGTACGCTATACGATTTGCTTTGAGGTTATAAATATATAAATACAATCTTTTATCGTCAATATATTTGTTTATACAAACTTAAATAAGAGATACCTACTCGTTTAACTTCGGAAACATTCGTACATCTTCGTACAACATATAAACATATTCGATTATTAATTTCGTCACCATAATATTAATAACTTCTGAATCATTTAATCTATCGATATAAAATAAAAAGGAATTAAATACAATATTTTTATATTTTTCTAAATATATAATAACGTATGTAAATTCAAAATTTTTACAAATAGGTTTACAGTTTCATAATCTTTACAATTGTACACATTTACCGAGTTAAAAATCCCCGTCAGCATAGTTAGGTAGGCCTAGTATAGTCTGTCGTTTTTAAATTGTATTTTTTAGTGTAAATGAAGTGTATCTAATTAATCTGCCTGTGATTATTCACGGGGGCTTACTAGTCTTAAAATATATTTTTTAAATATTTAAGAAGTAACCGACGACATTAAATACGAAAAAATTATTTAAAAATTAAAAACTTTCAATATATAATATCCCAAGAAAGTCTCTAATTAAATGTCGTTGGTGAACTTAATCTCAACAAAATATCAAAAGTAAAATACCGCATGTTTCGTAAAACTTTACAAAAACATATTTTTAACCAATCTTTTGTCCCTTTCTTGTCGGATTACTGGTGCCACGGCCAAATTATTAATGTCGTATTTTTCTCTCCACAAAAGAAGTAAATAAATTACGCCCTTGTTTACTTGTACTCGTCATAACCCCACTGCTAACCCATCCCCTTTGTATCGCCCTTGACCTTGCTTTATTACGCAGTACGAAGCGAATTGAATTGGAAACCACAGCACTTAAGGGTCTGCTCCAGTAAACGAGAAAGCAACCGGAAACGCAACCGCTTCTCACTATCCTATCTAAACAGTGCAATTTACTGCAGCTGAACCCTTTGACATTGCCTTATTTCAAACCATTTTATAAGTCTATCTTTTGTAATTGAGTGTTGAAAAAAACTGAATAAAATTTTGGATCCGGCTTGCAATTTATTTTTCATTATTAATTTTTTATTGTGTTAGTAAAAAAATCAAACTTTGTACTTACAAAATGTCAATTACATAACAAATCAAAAGCATAAAAAAAATGTAAATTGCAAGACGGGTGCGTATTGTGACTGTGCTTAAAATGAGACCTTGTAAACAATTTTATGATAAAAAGTAAACGAAATAAATGGTTTGAAATTTAACATTGCTCTTATGGGATAAAAATCCAAGATGGCCGCCACTACAGAAGACCCATAAGGGTCTTCTATACCTTGCGTAAAACAGCAAAATATGCACTTCGTACTAACGTGTTTCGGACGCCGTTTTTCAACCTAAAAAGTTGTGAAACATCTTAAATTGTCCTTAAAGGCTTTGTGCTTTTGTCTTATATCTCGCAATTGAAAGAAATCGACGGCAACTACTTTTAATCAACAGTTTAACTGAGTAAAAATCGATTATTTTTAACGCATTGTTTTGGGAGTTTAAGCATTAATTTCCATATTTTAAGCTAACAGGTAAAAAATATAAAGCTTTCTTCAAAACTTAAAGTAGTTTCCCAGATTATTAGTTTATAAATAGAATCCGAAACACGTTATTACGAATGCATGTTTCAACGATTTTGTGGCTTCGGTAATTCCTTTTGTATTGAAATCATACTGTACACTCGGTAGTTTTCTTCGAGGTATAGAAGAGCCTTAAACTTACAGTATGATTTTTATATATATATATATGATTTTAAATGACACCCCAAAACGTGTTCTGGCGATCATGATCGGTGCTCATTTGTTAATCCCGACCTTGGGTCTTACCATAAGCGCCACTAAAATATCTCATTTTTCCTATTCCCTAAAAACAATTCGCGAAAATTCGCTAAAAACAAGTATACTCGAACGGCGTTTGCAGACTGTTTCCTTGTACAAACACGAGAGAGTATATTTTTTACTCCTGGAGACTTTCCTTGACACGGAAATAACTCTTCAAATTCTAGTTCAAAACACTCCGTTCGCGTATATTTCCACGAAATAAAATGTGACCTTTTCTACAACATTTATTTAACATGGTTAGTTTATTTACTTGTTTTACAAACAGCGTTTTTGTTTTCAGCTCCGCAAAAGTGGAAGTTACTAAATTAAACAAGCTAACGTGGTCCAGGATGGTAAGTATTAACTAATATTATATTTATAAGTCTATAAAGACATTATCAAACAATTTTATTGTATCGAGCTGTATACGCCAAAAGAAGCATTACTGAAACGAAGCATCAGTGGTTGGTTTACAGGACAGATTACATTGTTGACTGTTGCCGAGTCTATTTAAAACGCAATACCGAAAGAGCCACCGTTTTGTAAATAACATACAAGATGAAAAGGTGGAACCATTTTTCGAGACTACGGTTCGTGTTTTTTTTAATGCTAAAAAATGTGACGTTTTTGTCACGCAAATCACGTTGCTGTCACGCTAGAAACCTCAAAAGCTTTTCAACTCTCCACAATAAAATTACGAAGATTTTCGCACCACCAGAAGTTTTCCAAGACGTCTGCGAGTGCACATATCGTGTCCAAAGACAAATAGACACACTGACACGACATTTTTTTGCTTTATCGTGTTCAGAGACCTCGAAAACGTCGAGAAAAGTCATAAAAAGTGGGGGTAGAATTTTTAGCATTTTCGCAAGATTTCAATACTTCGGCATTTTAATGTGAGCCAAAGTCGAAAACGTCGAGAAAAGTAAAAAAAAATTGGGGGTAAATTTTTTAGAATTTTCGCAAGATTTAAATACTTTGGCATTTTAATGCGAGCCGAAGTCGAAAACGTCGAGAAAAGCCATATAAAGTGGAGGTAAAATTTTTAGAATTTTCGCAAGATTTCAATACTTCGGCATTTTAATGCGAGCCAAAGTCGAAAACGTAGAGAAAATTCATAAAATGTTGGGGCACAATTATAAGCAAGATTTCAATACTTCGGCATTTTAATGCGAGCCAAAGTAATTGTTTAAATTCCCTTTTTTCTTATTATACCATCCTTTGGAATAATACGCTTATATGCGTACTTACTAAAGTTGCACACTTAGAAAGCTCCAATATATAAATTATAAAATACCTACTGATTGAAAGAAATACTCTATAGAAAATCCACGAAAACACAATGGAATACAATGAAAAACCCCACATGAAAAGAATTGCTTTTATAAAACGAATCCGACTCTTTCCACCGAACAAAAGGGGATTTGTTTCGAGGAAAACCGATCAAATATTTTGACAATTTATTTGTCTACCGCGACGGGTCCGTGCGATAGTTTCATCGAGAGAGGTTCGGCTTCCATTATAAACAAGCGCAAGGATGATATTACCGTCTCAAGTGGAAGAGAGACAATTTGTCTCTTACGACCCCGCTGAAGAGACGGGTTCTGTTTTTCTACGTGACTCGAGCCCTCGCGAAACCCAATCAACCTAACCTCTTCGACCGCAATTTATTCTTCGCGCCACACAATTTACCTTTACAAAATCCCATTAAATTGATCGACATCAAGCTTTATGGAGTCTGTCGAATTGATCGACACTTGCAATATAGGTGGTCTAGATTTATTGGATAATTACTTTTCAGAAGCTTCTTAATAACTTGAACTCGATGGAAATTGGATGGCTTTGGGTTCTAGGGTAAAGGCTTTATAATTACAGTATGTTCTAAACAATTTTTATAAATGAATCTAACTTAAAGGCAAAAAAAAATCGTTTTTAATATTTTTATCATTGATGACTATAGTATACAATTAATATAAACCGATGTATCTGGTGCTCACTTACAGAAAGTTAAGTTTTTAGCGAATTTCCATAGGAAATATGAGCTATTGCAGTGACTCTTATGATCTAAGATCGGGAGTGGTCAATGAGCACCGATCATGGTCCTTAGAACACTTTTTGGCCTATCGTTAAAAATTATATATATATATATGTTTACAGGAAAAGTAAATTCTCCAGTAAGAGTTGCCTCTGCCTAGGTAAAGACGGCACTTACTGGTCTTTTTAGTAAAAGCTGATTAAAAGAGAAAAGTGACGAATTTTGGTTAACATTTCCTAGTCAGAGTTGACTATACCTAGGGAAAGTATACTATACTCTTACTACCTTGAGTTAGTAAAAGGTGACTGTTTGCAAGGAAACGTTCTACTACATAATAAAAAAAAACCCTTTATAATACAAAGAGAGATACAAAAAGAAAAATGTTTATCATTTATTACAGCAAGGTAAAGATTTGTGACACTTTGAGTTGCAGAGCACATCTTTCTTCTTACACATGCACTTCTTGCATTTGCATTTAGTGTTGCAAGAGCATTTGTAAAATCCTTGTCCACTTTCAAGTGATTGGGAAGTTGTAACAGCCCTCACAGCTATTGTTATATCCATCGGTTATTGCTTAACCTTACCTAACCTATAACCTAACGTAACCTAACCTGAATCCTTGGTCACTATTTCACTACAACAAATAGACGAGTAATGGTGACTGCCTGGCTGGGATAATCAAAACAAAGATATGCGCGCGCAGTTAATGTGGAGAGCAACATCTCTGAATCAACTTTTACTAAACCACAGCAGGCATAGTTAACTCTTCCTAGGAAAAGTTGATCTGTCTATTTTCAACCCACTTTTACAGATACTTTTAGCAAGAGATTACTCTTCCTAGGCAGAGCCAACTCTCCCTAACAATATACTTTTCCTGTAACATATACACGCGTGTTCGCCGAAATTTACGTCCGATTTGGTCCAAGTCAGGAAAACCGTAGGTTTTTTAAGTCGTTCGAACGAGCTCGTTAGCGGGAAAATGCAACATGCCGAAGTACGGTTTTTAGCAGGGTATAATTGTTTTGAGATTTTTCGTAAATAAATTAAACTTTTTTGGGATCTTAACGAAAAACAATTAATATAGGATATTATTCTACACATATTGTTTTGTACACATCCTCATAGTCCGTCTGATTACCCCGAAAATCCATCAAAACGTAAAATACCATTAATAAAAACACGATTCAAATCCACATCGGGGATTTTATCGTGGGGTCAGCTTGAACTAAGATCGACGGCCAGTAAGCAAACTCGCTACGCACAGTTTTTCCGCTGCGAGCGGAACGAAGCATCGCTTGGACCGGGTGTGGATGCTGAGATGCAAACAGATTCTACGCATATATTTAGTACTCGTGTGCGGCTGTTTGGCGCCTTCGTGAGTAGAAACCCTGAAACATAATTCTGGAAATTCGCTCAACTCACGTCAGCGGTTCAGCTGCGTGATCAAATCAATTTGTGGGCGGTGAATCGGATTTTACCGTCAAGCATTGCACTATCTACTATATATATATATATATATACACTTGGTAATACCTCTGAAATGGACATTGTGCTTCCTCATTTTGTAAGTTGTTTTAAAATAGTTTACTTAATAATACCTCTTAAATGGACATTGTGCTTCCTCATTTTGTAAGATGTGTTAAAA
>JAGFPH010000017.1:1177938-1189673 GCA_018207615.1 Philaenus spumarius
AGTTTACTTAGTAATTCCTCTGAAATGGACATTGTGCTTCCTCATTTCGTAAGTTATTTTAAAATAGTTTACTTGGTAATTCCTCTGAAATGGACATTGTGCTTAATCATGTCGTAAGTTAGTTAAAAAAAAAGTTTACTTGGTTATACCTCAGAAATTGACGTTTGCTTCCTCATTTTGTAAGATGTGTTAAAATAGTTTACTTAGTGATTGATACCTCTGAAATAGACATTGTGCTTAATCATTTCGTAAGTTGTGTTAAAACAGTTTACTCGGTAATACCTCTGAAATGGACACTATGCTTCCTCATTTCATAAATTGTTTTAAAATAATTTACTTGGTAATACCTCTGAACTGGACATTATGCTTCCTCATTCCATAAATTGTTTTAAAACAGTTTACTTGGTAATTCCTCTGAAATGGGCATTATGCTTCCTCATTTCACAAATTGTCTTAAAATAATTCACTTGATAATATCCCTGAAATGGACATTGTGTGTTCTCATTTTGTAAATTGTGCTATGTTATCTTGTCACATTTAAAATTGAAATCTAACAAATTTTAAATAACATAAACAAGATTGTCTATATTAATGACAGTTTTCACTTTTGTGGGCAGTCCCACGACTGCTTTCTTTTGATTTAAATATTACAGTCTTGTAAAAAAAAACTACAAACAATGACTCTTTTAAAGTACTGTGTAAATCGTTTAACATTTATAGTTTTTTGCTAGCTGTCTTTATTAGCGCTTTTAGGAAACAGTGAAAAATAAACGCCAGAAGAAACGATTCGAATAAATCTCCAGCTCCGGGAAATGTAGAACGAATAAACACAGTAAATGGAAAACACAAGACACAATATGTCGGCACAAAAACTTGGATGTAAATATGTATAAGCATTATCACGGACGGGCGCTGCATCTGCCAACATTGCAAATAAATTGCATAAATTATTTCGCGCTAAGCGTTGCGTGAATGCACCGTTTGTTCGATCGATTTCCAAGTAAAACGGCAGAGTCGGACGTGGGCAGGACAATCTGAGAAACAGGGAAAACCGGACGGAAGGAACCTTTGAAGTTTAAATGTGTTGGACCGGAAACCTTGATTTGTTTCATCTGATCGCCGTCGGAAAAGGTTGTGTGCACTGCCTTGTCTTGGATGGTGTGAAACGAAGCGAACGTCTGAGAATAAGATTTGTTATTGCTAAACTGTTAAAGACGTATTAAACTATTCCATAGCACAGGTTTCGCTAGTACAATTTTGCACACCAAAATCTAAATCATTGTGACTATCAACAGTTATATGTTTATGATGTACATTTTAGGAGATATAGTCGTGAGAGAAAATATAATAAGCCTATGACGTAGAACAATCTGTTACACTTATATACCCAACTCAAATATATTTAGTGCACCGAGGAGCGCCTATAGAAGTTTAAAAAATCCTTATTAAATTGTACTCTTCCCAGAAACAACAACTAATACATAGAAATCTACCTAACATTACAACCTTTTAAAGTGATATAATTTGAGATTAAAATAAACGGTACCAGGAACTGGCACATACTTTCTCACAAACCATTTAAATTATTAAACAGATTCATTGTGACTTCATAATCGAAGGAGGGGTAGGAGAGGTGATATTAAAGTAGGAGATTAACTAATCAATATTATTATTGTTAGCTAGAGAGAAAACTATTCGATCGATTTCGAACAAATTTGCACCAAACACGTCAATTAGGCCTGTATTAGATGAAAGAAAAAACGTTTTGAACATTTTTGAAAAGTATACCCCTTTATGGCCAAAAAACCCCCAAAAATCAGTTATTATTATTATTATTATTAACTAAAGGAGAATTTTTAGAAAGATGCGGATTTTTGCATATGGTAGGGTACATTAAAGACTACAAATAAGCCAAATTTTATCAAAATCGTTAGAGCCGTTTTTTTATAAAAAAATAATAACTGATTATTTGGGGTTTTTTTGTAATAGCTTTGTATACATACATACAGACATACAGATATACAGACAGACATTTTGTAAAAAAACATTTTTTTGGACTCAGGGGGTCCCAAAACGGATATTTTCACAAAATCTCAACATCGATTTTTTTGCGATCACTATATTTTCTCTATACTATAGTATAGTGAGAAAATAAAAATACCGGTGCTTCTTTAATATCCTCCAAAACAGAGAACGAATTAATATCAGAGGCGAATGCTTATGATGAAACACTACTAGGCTAGAACCGAATTGTAAAATAATTTGACCCCGCAGATGACGTTAATAGGAGCATATTTCCAAAATTAGATTTATATGTTTTAGGGTTTCAACCATTCGAAATAAATTTCAAAAAAATCAAAATGGCTGCAACTCAAAAAATTTAAATACTCCCAAGTATCGTTTTGTGGCATATATTTTGAAAGCTCATTTAATTCTAACTCCAAAAAGAATAATAATTAATATAAAAACAAAATAGTACAGAAAAATGGGGCGAAATCGCAAAACACGACTTCGTTATTTTTTGTCCGCCATTTTGAATCGGTTAAATATATGGATGTGCAAATTTCACCGTTGGATTTCTCTTGAAATTCTACACCGAAATGATGTAAGGTAGGGGGCCCAAATATCGCACACTCAAGGCAATTTCAATAATAAAGGTCATCTTTGCATGCTAAAAGTCTAAAAATAGTTTAAAGTTGTTTAGATATTAGTAAGCTATAAACACAATGCAATAAGTCTAGCTTTCGTACAACATAAGTATTTCATAGATTATTTATAACTGTGAATTTTTCAGTTTTTTAAAAGTTGTTCCTAATATCGCCCATTATGTGTTCCTAATATCGCCCATATGACAAACACTGGAAAATCATAACAGACAATTAATTTACAAACAAAAACTATTTAATTGTATAAAATAATGTATGTTCTACAGAAAATAAAAATGTTATAAAGACAGTAATACAGTATTTAGCTACAATCTTGACAAACATAAAATTTGTTTGTCTTGGATTTTCTCTTGTCACAGTTCTCATGAAACCAAAGGAAACATTTTTTACACCTTAGCCATGTTTCTCCGTGAGTATCACTTGAGTAAAGCTCATCGCAAATACCACATTGTGCGTCATTACTGTCATCACAGCTACTATCATTATCGTCAGTAGATACATAGGGTGGTTCTTCATCATCAGCTGAAGTAGACGAAGCAGGCGAAGGCTTTCTGTTTTTAACGTTTCGTTTCTTTTTAGGCCTACTTTCATCTTTTTTAGAGGCTTGTGGTTTAGTAAAAGGGAGCTGTCTTTTACTTTTCTTTTTTCTCTCCGCAGATTCTACAAGGGCATTTTTAAATGGCGAGCCACTGACTAGAGCAGCCGATCCAGCTCTGGAATTTGATGTAGAGGGTCAAGAAAGCACTGGTACAGGTTGAATGTCTTTTGGAGAAACTCCTGTTGGCTGCTGCAATTGTTGCTGAGGGGTTTTCATCGGTTGTTCTGGTCTAGGATCTTCCTCTGTTCTAACAGTCTGCTGGTGATGCAAAAAGTATTCATCAGTAAATATTGTAGGATTGTATGGCAAAATCCCAGTCGCTGAAAATCCTTTTGCTGCAATTGATGGTGTGGCACATTTTTCGTAGGCCTTTCCTACTAGCTCACCAATTTGATACACAGTAATTGCCCGAAACGGATGATTTGTGAGCCAACTTTCAATTTCCTGTGCATAGTAGGTTTTAAAACTTTTCATAAAAGTTTTGTCGAGAGGTTGCATACGGTCCGAGGAATGAGGTGGGAGGCACACCAAAGAGACACCATTTTTCGAGCAAGATCAATCACATCAAGGTTGCGAGTGTGTGTCGTATGACCATCTAATATCAAGACAACAGGATCCTCCATAGTTGGTTTTACATAAGAAATAAAATGTGAAAACCAGTGGGTGAACAAGTCAGTTTGTATCCATCCTGATATGTGACAAGTGGCAATACTTCCGGGAGGAGCTCCGTCCATTAGTTCTGGTTTCATTCTTTTCCTCGGAAAAACAAGCATCGGAGGGACAAAGTTTCCTGAAGCTGACATGCAGGCAACGATGGTTATAAGTCTGCCTCTTTCGGCTGAGGAGATTTTGTGAACCTCTCTTCTACCCTTTAAAGAAACGACTCTCATACTTTTGTGCTGAAAGCTTGTAACACCAGTTTCATCTACGTTAAATACACGAGTAGGTGAGAAATTAACGCGCTCTAATTCTGGCTTAAGAATTTCATAAAACTTGTTTACATTTTCTGGTGAAAATCCTTTAATTCGTGCCAAGGAAAGAGGCTGAGGTTTCCTCAAAGACAATGCAGGATGCCGCTTCATGAAAAGTCGAATCCACTTTCTGCCTGCACTTTTTTTCTCATGTGAAAAAGGATATTTTATATTATTTCTTATTGCAAGTTGAAATGCCATGCGCTTTAAGTCTTTCGTAGTAAGTCCATAAAACGATTTTTCCATTAGTAAACTATATTCTACAAGCTCATTTTCTATATCTGTAGGTAATACGGGTTTTCTTCCAAGAGGAACGTTTAATAATTTTTCAACTTTTTCATCAGGGTGTTTAACATAATCTTTTAAAGTTGACCTTGGTACTTGGAAAATGTTTGAAGCTTTGAGTAAGCCCATTTCTTTATTTTTAACTGCCATAACAGCATTCTTCATTTTAAGTTTATCCCAGGTTTTTCGCTGTGCCATCTGAAAAGCATAAACACCCACCATAAATATGTGTTCTTAATATCGCCTAGTAGGCGATAATGGGAACACCACGGCGGGCGATAATAGGAACACTCTAATGAATCAACATGGCGGCCATTACTCTACGACCGACAGGATAAAATCTTACACAGCACAACTTAAATAAAAGGTTATTACCAGTACTATTACCTACATATAGTGTTATAATGAAATACTAAAAACACTAATACTTACATTAATAATGGTAGAAGCGGTTTGATAACTTATCGTACTCAAATATTTTCAAAAAATCACAGAAAATTAACAACACGTACTACAAGCTTCAGAGTTTCACACTACAATGGCGTTATGGACAAGTAATAGTTCCAACGTTCACCGCCTAGATTACAGCATTAATCAGTAAGAAACTTTGCTGGGCGGTATTAGGAACATGGGCGATATTTGGGCCCCCTACCTTACCACATGACCACCTTCCCATTTAAAAAAAAAAACAAAACTACATTTAAAATGGCGAATCCAAGACGGCGGATGGATTTTTTGAAATCTTAATAAAATAGTATTCTTACATAGAGTAGGTTCCTCAATCACATCTACCTTCAACTGTTTCGTATATACGAAATATTAAACCGTCTCCAGCACCCATGTATATATGTTTAATGACACCCTAAAAGTATTGGAGGCCCCAAAGAATAGTAGGGCCAAATTGTAAAAAAAATTTAGAAACATACTTAATTATAAAATATATTCGTGTAGATATAAAATTGAAATTTTAGGATTCTTAATTATTGTATCACTAATCTTAACTTGATTTAAAAAAAAATCTCTATTACAAAATTTGACTACCTATTCAAGGTAACCTATAATGAGAGTTTTATGTTACAGTTAGTTGTATAAAATTAAACATTAAGGGTCTGCTCCAGTAAACGAGAAAGCAACCGGAAACGAAAGCGCTTCTCACTATATCCCTATCTAAAGAGTGTAATTTCTTGCAGCTGAACGCTTTGACATTGCCTCATTTCAAACCATTTTATAAGTCTATCTTTTGTAATTGAATGTTGAAAAAAAAACTGAATATTCTTTTTTAAATTTCGGATCCGGCTTGCAAACTATTTTTCATTGTTAATTTTTTATTGTATTAGGAAAAAAAATCAAACTTTGTACTTACAAAATGTCAATTACATAACAAATCAAAAGCATTAAAAAAAATCTAAATTGCAAAACGGATGCGTATTGTGACTGTGCTTAAAATGAGACCTTGCAAACAATTTTATGCTAAAAGATAAACGAAATAAATGGTTTGAAATTTAACATTGCTCTTATGGGATAAAAATCTAAGATGGCCGCCACTACAGCAGACCCTTAACCCACAGTTTTGTATAACCTTATCGAAATCAATTTTTTAATTTAATTTCGTTTCCTTTAATCTTTAGGAAATGCCCCCGAGTAAAATGTCGTCCGATCGGTCTTCAACCCCCCCCCCCCCCCCCATCTCTACTTGTAATTAAAACAAATTATCCGTATTAGCAGGCTATTCTAGCCAGACCTGTTGATGTGGGAGTACTATTCCAGGTTCCCGAGCAACAATAAGGGACGTAACAGAGATTCCGTGTAGATTATATAGGTCGTTCGTTAGTGTTTATGGCGCCCACTAGTTGTGTGTCGAGCTTAATGAAAATGTAGCCGTTTATAGCAGTGTTTAGATGAACAATATGTCGGCACTTTCTTGACTTGAATTGTGTCTGATGTGAAGTGAAAATCTATAATGTTCATTTTATCGATCGGATCCTTTCGTATTACAATGCATTAATACGTGTAATGGTACCAATACAATGCCACCATCTTCAGGAAAACATCCAATACTGAACACTTATTATAACTTTTATGAATACGTTTAAGAATTGTTTCTGTGACAAAACAATGCACAAACCATTACTAAAATGTCTGGAAGTTCGGAATTTTTCAATCAGCCGCCATTGAGTTCTACCACTTGTAGAATTCGATCTAAAAAATGGATCGTTGAACGGTTGCACGTAAAAAAACATTTCCAACCAATTCAAAATGTTTGTTCCAATATCTCAAAAAATATTAAGTGCAAAAATAATCTCATGGAGACAAAAAAGTTTGGTCATTTAACAAACAAAATGGTTTTTGTATTTTTTTAATAGTTCGAAGGACTTACACAATTTTCATCTTGGTTCACACAATTTTACACACATGATTAGCCCTACTGCGCATGCGATATGATTGAGGTTACCGCTACCCCACCTAACCCAGGGCTCTATAACAAGGCTATAACGTTTCTTTGATCTCGGCACTGTGCCGCCAGTCCCACTATGACGTCACTGCGATGTCAACTGGGAAGGCTACAGCAGCGGACTCCTTGTGCGCGCTGTCGTTTACTCGCTGTTGTAACTCGACGGAAAAGCTTCAGTAAAATAAAACTTACATATTTTTAAGCTAAATAAAGTACAGATTCTAACAGTATAAAAAACTTTTATTTTAACAGGTATTTATAATTTTAATAATTGAAAATATTTGAGAATTATCACAGACCGACATGGAAAAGTTACTAAGCGAGGAATTATTTTATTTTCGGGTTACAAACAAACTTCCAGCGGGAAAGTTGTAGCCAATGAGTTGATCTAAACTTTTCAAATAAGAATTTTATAAGAATTAGACATGTAAATAAAGATATAGTGTCAAAAAGGAGCGAGGATTAAAAAGTGGCTTCAGTAAAAAAAAAAAAAAAAAACACTCAAGTATTCCACAAATTAGACAACAATGAACAAATTAAATAAAAGACAGCATATTTCTTTGTTATAAAGTAATTCTTTTAATTAAATATTAAACTCAATTTTTTTACGTAGTTACGATTTTTTTCCAACATTGATCTATAGTTTTATTTCTTTAAATGTATGTAAGTAATAATAATATTGTTTCCTAAAAGTTAACCTCCAACTTAACTTTTTGTGTCCACTTCAATAATATCAAATTGTAATTATAATTAGTTTATGTTAAAATAAAATGCTTACTTTTTTTCTAGCTGGCATAATTACCTGGGGGCAAGTGATTTACTATAGTACCTTAAAATAACAATATGTACATAAACGTAATGGATAAGGATGTAAATAGTCCAGTATCAAACAACAGTACTCCGGAGTGGCACCGCCCCGCGCTCATTTAAAACCGATTTCATAATGATGTAATTATTTTATTACAAATCTGTGAATTGAAAAGTTTAGATCAACTCATTGGCTACAACTTTCCCTCTGGAAGTTTGTTTGTAGCCCAAAAATAAAATATGTTCTGGCTTAGTAACTTTTCCATGTCAGTCTGTGATAATTCTCAAATATTTTCAATTATTAAATTCGAAATACCTGTTAAAATAATAGTTTTTTATACTGTTAGAATCCGTACTTTATGTAGATTAAGAATATGTAAGTTTTATTTTACTGAAGCTTTTCTTTCGAGTTACAACAGCGAGTAAACGACAGCGCGCACATTACTGAAATATTACCAGCTGGTGTGTGTCAGCATGGTGACTCATAGGCGATCGATACTGGGTCACTTTAAATGAGCAAAATGGTATTAGAATTTATTAGTATTGCCTATTTACATAAAATAACCTGTTTGCATTTACTAGGTCACGAGTCATCGAGCGAAACGAGCATGGGGCGGAGCCCTCTAGTATATAATAACCTCACTGCATTAGCCGCGGAGTTTGATGAGTGAAGCGAGCAGGGTGCGCCGCCCTCTAATATTTATAAAACTTAAAACTTCGACATAACATGTCAACCAGACCTGTTACACTAGTTAACTAAGAGTATGTACAAACGTGTATAAACACAAAGGGAAAGCAATCCGTTCCTAAAGCCTGCTATTAATATTCCGCTTGACGTATCGTGTTCTGTCTGCGGTATTCTCGGGAGAAATTTGAAAACTCGTTGTCGGGGCGGTGGAGACGAAAATCGTTTCCATGTTTGTCGATGGGTAATACAAAGTAAACTGCTCCCGACTACGTCCTTATTTATTCAAAATTGCATTTAGACTAAATGTTTCTGCAGTCGCTCGGTCACCTGACGAAATAAACGTGTGAGGACAGAGAAATTGTGTTTTTTTTTCTCGATATTTTGACTTTTTGTAGTGAGATGTTATTGGTTTGACTGATTTAGTTCAAACTTGGCATGCAGTTTACCCAAACAATGATATATCTCAAGAAAAATAAAGCGATTAAATCCAATCATGAGTTTCAAAATGGCGACTGTTCAAAAACAGTACATTTTGACGAAAATTGTCAAGATACCTTTTTGGTAGCCCTTTTGATTCCCTATCGGATGGTCTAACTGTCAAAACCATCGGATGAAGGATAATAGTTAAGTTATGTGTAATAATTGGTTTGTTGGACCCGGCATCCTATACCAACACAGTAAACACAACAATATTGTATGCACATGTGCTGTTATTATCTTTAACTTAGCTATTATGCTTTATCCGATGGTTTTGACAGTTACAACATCCGATAGGGAATCAAATGGGCTACAAAACAGGTATTTCGAAATTTTTTGTTGAAATGTTGGGTAATTTAGGTTTGACACTTTCAAACAGCCGCCAAATTGAAACGAATGATTGTATATAATCCGTTATTTTTCTAAGACAGACATACCAAGGTTGAACTTGATGGGTCAAACATTTCTCTATATATGAATTATTTTGTAAAAAAATGGCGGATATCTGGAAAACGAAGCTTTTGCGGACCTATGTTCTTTGAATAATTTTTCTTATTTTTAGCTGTAGAATTAGCTACCGAGACATCGCCGCATAGTTGCGAATCAGCCTGTTTAGTATTTATTGTTAAACAGATTGTTAATAGATGGCGCCTTTCTTTAGGAACCATATGAAGTACAATATAAAATTTGTTTTAATAAATTTGTGTAATGAAAACATGAATTTTAAGCTGTTTGTCTATTTATCGTCAATAGCAAGGAACTGCCAAAACAATCGGAAGGATGATAGCTGAGTTAAAGATAATTACAGCAAATGTACATACGATAACGTCGCATTTTACTGTGTTGGTATAGGATGCCGGGTTGAATAAACTAATTATTACACGTAACTTTAATATTATCCGTCATCCGATTGTTTTAGCAGTTAGACCATCCGATAGGGAATCAAAAAGGCTAGCCTCCAATAAATGTTATTATGTTTTTTGTGTCGTGTTATCGTGCTTGTTCAGTTTTGTTACGTGTTTTATTTAAGTGTTGAGTTCCTACACCTGATGAAGCCGGCTGTGAACGGCGAAACAGCGCTGTAACGAATCTACAACGAAAAAAGATAATTCTCCATAATGTATACATCAGCAATTCGGACAGCGAATAGACTTTATAAATCTTACATGGTCTTATAAAGAATATAATAATAAAACCGTCACAAATATAAATAACACATTTTATACATTTAACTACTGGGCCTAATTCTTAATGCAAAAAATAGAAATGGATAAACATTGCATTAAATATTTTACCCAAGTTATACAATTATAAAAAAAAAACAAACAAAATAACTGCAATCAACAAAACGACCCCACTTTGTATTCAAAACATTGCAGTAAATTTCCCGCCAACCCTTACGTAAACACTTGATTAGTAAACCGGAAATGGCATCCCGTAGCCATTGTTCTATTTCAGCTTTATCGAACGAACACATAACAGTAAATATGTTAAAGATGTTCGTGGAATTACTTACATTTCCAATACGTAACTGGAAACGCTCCTTCACTTCTAAGCTCTACATTTTCTTTAAAAGGGGTGAAACTATTTCCCGTGAAATATACCCTTATTTCCTTAAACTTCCATTTTAGCTAAAGGATATTACATTTTTAGTAAAGCTTGGTTTTATTGTTGATGGTTTTATATGTTTTCATTCCGGTCGGACTTTTTATGTAAATAAGCTTCGAATGTAGTTTTAGAAAATAAGATTATACTAACATCAACTAGTTCTCAAAACAGATAAAAATACTTCCACTAAGTCGCCATTTACGATTGATTTAGGCTCATTTCAAATTTTTAATGATATGAATCGATTTGCGACTGAAAAATAATGTGATATTTTAGTTTTCAAATGATAACAACTACAATGAAGTTGCTCGCTACACCAACTTGGTATTCTTTTATTTTTTATGTTTAATATTTATATTATACTTATTGGTTATTTACAAAACTATATTGCAGCGGACCCTCCATGTATTCAACTTGCTGTAGGCCTATTAAAAAAGAAGATTTCATCGATTTAAATAAACACAAGAAAAGTGATACCCCATGATTGATACTCACAATACAAATAAATCTTTATATGTTTTCTTTTACCACATTACTCAAATATTCCACAATGGTTCAAACTAATGTAATTTATTTCTTGAAGTTCACTTGCTTCGGTCAATGATGTTTCTTGGAAACGTATCAGAAATTTGGAAGAGGAAATTGTTTTCATTGACAGTAAAACAAAGTCGTAAGTCGTAAACTCAAAGTTCCTTTATGAATAAAACCTGCAACGAATGCACTAAAAAGGAAATTAAATGTTTGATAGAACAAAAAATATACAGTAATATCAAACAAGGCTAATAAAAATAACAGGCTTCTAGATTCGAATAGAGAAGTAGGCAAATAGACAGTACGAACAATTTATAGTAATCGAATAGACAGTACGAACAATTTATTGTAATAGAATAGACAGTACAAACAATTTATAGTAATCGAATAGACAGTACGAACAATTTACAGTAATCGAATAGACAGTACGAACAATTTGTAGTAATCGAATAGACAGTACGAACAATTTATAGTAATCGATTAGACAGTACGAATAATTTATAGTAATCGAATAGACAGTACGATCACTTTATAGTAATCGAAAAGACAGTACGAACAATTTATAGTAATCGAAAAGACAGTACGAACAATTTATAGTAATCGATTAGACAGTACGAAAAATTTATAGTAATCGAATAGACAGTACGAACAA
>JAGFPH010000017.1:1210822-1222267 GCA_018207615.1 Philaenus spumarius
TCATCGTGCTCCGAGAAGAATAAACGTATTTCCAAGTTTATTTGATAGTTAAGTTAAATATTTTCCTTAAATATTAGGCTGCCCGGGGCTAGTGACTTGGGCAAACATAACAGAGTGGCTCACTCTGAAAACCAATTTGCATGGACCAATTTGGACCTAAATGGTGTCTGTAAATGTGTTAATACTGTATTTTTAAAAACCTTTATTCTTAGTGTTCAAAACTGTAAGAAAACCGGAAAAAATGCAATTTAGTGTAGAGTTTTTAACGTAGGCCTATATTTATAATAATCTATTTTTTAAATAACTTATTTTTTATTAATTTTGCTAAAACTTAAAACACTTGATAAAATATAGAATAGGCCTACTAAACATAAAATAAAAAAACTATTTTGTACTCTAGCTAAATTTTAAGTTCACTTTTTATAATTTTAAAAACTAAATAAGTTAATAAATATTTATTTTTTACATAGGCTTGTTAGATTTTTGTATAACCAAACCACACGGCATTGCTAATAACAGTATACATTCTTATAGTATACCAATACCTTCTTATCTTTAAAACAAAACAAAAATCATGATGTATCTAATTTAGAAAAGCAGTTCACAACACCCATTTAATACCTCTGGTAGTCAAATGCAAGTTCAGCTTGGCAATGTCACACATTTTACTAAAACTGACTTGCAGACTTCAGACTTAAAACACCATTTTAGACTGGCAGCAAAAAAGTTAAATTAGGAATTATGTACAACAATTCATAAAATTGTTTTTTTAAATGGTCATACTTGCTTGTTCCAGAAAATTTGATTGACATAAAGGCCCTACAAGAGCTCAATGAGGATGACCTTAGATGCATGATAAAGCCCATTGGTCTTCTTTCTGGTAGTGAACTGGCCATTCTGGGACTCCATACCAGACATGGATGGACTGCCTTACCAGATATCTAGGGGTGAACTAGCCAGTCTGGGACTGCATACCAGACATGGATGGACTGCCATACCAGATATCTGGGGTAGCGAACAAGTCAGTCTAGGACTATGTACCAGACATGGATAGACTACCTTACCAGATATCTGGGGTAGTGAACAAGCTAATCTGGGACTGAATACCAAACATGCATGGACTGCCTTACCAGATACCTGAGTTAGCGAACAAGCTAATCTGTGACTGAATACCAGACATGCATGGACTGCCTTACCAGGTATCTGGGACTGTATACCAGACATGGATGGACTGCATTACCAGGTATCTGGGACTGTATACCAGACATGGATGGACTGCATTACCAGGTATCTGGGACTGTATACCATACATGGATGGTCTGCATTACCAGGTATATGGGACTGTATACCAGACATGGATGGACTGCCATACCAGGTATCTGGGACTGTATACCAGACATGGATGGACTGCATTACCAGGTATCTGGGACTGTATACCAGACATGGATGAACTTCCATACCAGATATCTGGGGTAGCGAACAAGTCAGTCTAGGACTGGGTACCAGTATAAACTGGACCAAACAGTTTATGACATCACCATTGTTAGTCCAGAATATCTAGTATGCTGTACCAGATTATTCATTCCAGACGTGGATGGGATCCACTACCATAAATCTGACTAGGCAAATTCCATACCAGATATCCTGTAATGGGCGTCTAGATTTCTGGTACGCGCTTCCAGACTTTTTTCTGAGTGTAGTAGGTACAGATTGTATAGTTGAGGTAAAATGTCCAGAATCGTGTAAGAATTTAACACCAGATGAGGCAATAAGATCAGGAAAATTTACTATTTTAAACTCAGGTAAACTGAGTGAATGTGTAAATAAAAATCACAACTTCTATTTCCAAATACAAGGCCAACTGCATATAACTCAACGAGCAAAATGTTACTTTGTATTATGGACTCCACTTGGCTTTCGAGTTGAAATAATTCTACGGGATGATGAGTTTTGGTCTAATCAAATGGTAGACAAATTACAAAGATTTTACATTAATTGTTTATTGCCATAACTCGTAGATCCACGGCACACCCGTTCCATGGAAATTAGAAACCCAGAGTATATTGCTAAAGCAATACAGGTTCAAAAGTCCAAGAAAATCAAATAAATTAAATAGTCAGTTCAGTTCATGATAAATAAATTATTTTTATATTGTTTGCCTTCAATTATTGTACAATTCTCTGTTTGAAACTTTTATTTGTTAATGATAGAAGTTTAATTGTATTATTATTATTATTAATTAATTTTACATTTGCCATCATTAGTACGACGTTTCGGGAATACTAATTAACTCAAGTTATCAAGTGACTAAAAACTGTATAGGTTAGTGGTTTATTTTAGTTTTACATTGTATTTCTTTAACATAGGCCTAGTTCTCGAAGTTTATGTCCTTGTAGTAAAGTTTTAGTCACTTGATAACGGAAGTTGGTTTGCATTCCCGAAACGTTGTGTTATTATTTTACACATAAATGATAGCATATGGAAAACCAAATAGCTTGCATTGTTATTTAACTTAATCTTTGGCTGATAACCTGCTCTGTGCAAGGGCTAGAATTTTAGAGAATAACACTAAACATGTTGAATGTACATTATATTTGTAATAACTCCAATCACGTTGTATGTATATATTTTGTCGTAATACTAAACATGTTCCTTGTATATATTTTTAATAATAATAAATATGTTGTATGTATATATTTTAAATAATAATAAATATGTTGTATGTATATACAGTATTTTAACAACACAAAATATTTTGTATGTGTATATTTTTTAATGTTTAAGCTTATGGAAAAACTTCTTATGTGTATATTTTCTATAAGCAGTAATACTAATATTTTATATCTAGATATTGTTATTTTTGTATTTCAGATTTTTTCATAGAAATTAATTACATAATACTGTTTAAAATTTTATGGCGTAGCATTTATTTTGTACAATGCAGTAACCATTAATAAATTCAGAAGCTTTAAATTTATCTGAAAATATAATTACTTATATTAGTTGTACTCTCAGTAAGATAACATTTATTTATTATTTTAGAAAATCAAAAGCAATCAAGAGTGTTTACTATTCTTCGAATTGCGTTGAATAGCCTATAAATAATTGTAATTTGTATATTTTATTGCCATGTATAAAGGTATTACTTATGACATTGAGTGTATACCTAAATTTTTGAAACTCAAGTATGGTTTATATTATAATTTGTAGAAAACAATCCACTATATTTTTAATAATTTAACTTTTGTAGCCCGTTTAATTTCCAATCGAATTGTATAATGGTCAAAATAAAATTATCAAACAAACGATTACGGTATAACAGAGTCCATTAAATGAACCGTCATTATTTTCACTGTGGACTATGTCAAATACGTAAAATTGCAGGTGTTATTTCAACACATTAAAAAAAAAACTGTTCCATTTAATGCAGGTTAATACAAATTAATTATAAATGCCATGACGAGACAGAATGTCTTTTATTAGTAAGTAAACATTTGTTCCGCACCATAGTTTTATTTATTTACAATGCCTTATCTTTGTATTGGATGGTGCTTAGAGTTGAGGAAGGTAAGTGGGCGATGGCAGGCTGTGAGGCTTATGTTTTTAGTTCTGGATTTTCCCCCCCCGGTTCTCCCCGCGCCACCACAATATCACTGACTGTACTCGGACAGATTTTATTAAAATCACACTGTACATTCGAAGTTTTCCCCAAGGTAAAGAAGAGCCTTAAGTCGCTTGCGTTGGGGATCCCTTCACCCGACTCAGGGAGCCGTACAAACGCCTGCCCTGTAGGGAAACTTCTAAATCACTGCGATACCACGCCAGTATTCCTCCGAGTATACATTTTGTTATATAAAACAATGTTCAATAATCTTTAATGATTTCCTTCCTCAAATCAACCGACTTTACGGTAGCCTCTGGCATATAAATGTTTGCTGACTAATAATTAAATTTTCCCGAAGAATTTATCGTGTTGCGTACACTCGGATAACTTCTCACACTGTCTGCTGTATAGCATCTGTGAGGTGTTGATATCTCAATACGAATGCTTGTAAGGAAAGAAAGGAGACGGTATTGACCTACAGTTAGGTGTACAGTACTGAACATTTGTGTTAACATTTTTCTAGTTATTACAAATATACAGGGTGATTGATATAATTGTGCCAGGTGTCTCTCTTGAAATCTTTAAATATTATTACAAAAAGTTAAATAGTAACTCCCCTGTACTTTTAGTTCTGTTTAATTTGGTGATTTTAACATTTTTATCTTGCCCGCCATTTTTCCAATATGGCGGCTAATTTTAATTTTTAAAATGGAAACAACATTATTTTTTACAATGTTTTTGGGTAGAGTATAGAGTTTTAATACAATTTATTATTTTTTATTTTTTCATAAATTGAACGATTTCAGAGATATTTACGATTTAACATGTGAAGTTTCTTATGTCAAATAGATGAATATTTTACAACGTTCTGTATTTTATAAGCTCTGCCATTCATTGGTTCAACTTCCCCAACGCCAACGTGACACCTGCAAAAAACCCTTAGCAACGCTGACCATTCGGATTACTGGGCATACTTTACCGGAAAACTATAGCAGATCTGAACTTTTATCGAAAAGTGGTAAAAAATATGTTTTATATTAAGACAATACTTCGCTTGAAAGCCGGCATCTACTTTCACTATGAATACATTAATTCAACTCATATGACAACATATTAATATAATACGAGTACAACATGTTGTTACATCGTTATTAAGGGTCTGCTCCAGTAAACGAGAAAGCAACAGGAAACGCACTTCCAGTATCACTGTATCCCTATCTAAGCAGTGCAATTTCTTGCAGCTGAACGCTTTGAAATTGCCTCATTTCAAACCATTATATAAGTCTATCTTTTGTAATTGCGTGTTGAAAAAAAAACTGAATATTCTTTATAAAATTTCGGATCCTGCTTGCAAATTATTTTTCATTATTAATTTTTTATTGTGTTAGGAAAAAAAATCAAACTTTGTACTTACAAAATGTCAGTTACTTGACAAATGAAAGAAATTTTTTTAAATGTAAATTGCAAGAAGGATGCGTATTGTGACTGTGCTTAAAATGAGACCTTGCAAACAATTTTATGATAAAAAGTAAACGAAATAAATGGTATGAAATTTAACATTGCTCTTATGGGATAAAAATCCATTTTATTTTTACTGGAGCAGACCCTTAAGATTATATTGCGAAATTCCATCTGAATTTTAATCCATTATTATAAAAAATAACTGAAAACCAAACTAGTAAAAAAATCCCACAAATATACATTTTAATAAGCATAATGTATTTCAGTTACTCAAGAATTACTTATTGTCGCAGACCTGTCTTGGCGTTCAAGTCTCTATTGTTTGTTGGAGGTACGCAACCCCCTCCCCTCCCTTGCTCCCTTGAGACACCAGTAACTCGGCAAACTTGTACTGGTTTTCTTTGTTTTTTCTTTCTGCAATTATTATTCTCCGTTTAAATGAAAACGTTTTTTTATTTCAGTTAGAAAATATCGCATAACCCAGATAGTTTCACTTTCTTTAGAGAGTTGTATGAAATATTGACTGTTATACAGAATTGAGAGACGCATTTGTATAGAGAAAATAAAGCGAATTTTTATCGCTTAAATTTAAATTCTATTTTGATTTAAATGTTACTTAAATTCAGTTAAAACTATTTACACTTTTACTAGACACATTTCAAAAGCTTTGAATATAAAGCAAATCTGTTAAATACATTTACAAGTCAGTACAGATAATGCCAAGTAGCGTGAAGCGTCACTTGAGCATGCGCTGTAACGTCTTACCCTCTACTACTCGAGTGTGAGTCTTCAGTACAGTCACTGCACAAAAAGTGTTTATATACAATAAACACGACTACATAGCAGACCTAAATTAGGTAGGGCAGGCGGCTCTGACTGTACTCCGCCACGAGAGGGGAAATGTGGTGGGAGCCGGCGTAGGAGACTTGCACACCCCCTCTTCGCGCTCCATTCTAATTGGCGCTATCTGTAAACAGTTATGAAGGAGGGAAAATGTATCGATATGGAAAGAAAAATGTTAAATTTCCTAGTAAGGTGGTATTTTTTTTTTTTTTTTTTTTTGTGTTTAACGTCCTCTTGAAGTGTAAACTTTTATAGGCGCACCTTGTCTAAAAATTGCGGGCGGTGAATCGTATTTTTACCGTCACGCGTCGCCCTCTACTACTTATAGTACACAAGTGTATATACCAGACTATATAGTTTGTGTTAAAATAGTTTACTTGGTAATATCTCTGAAATAGACACAGTGCTTCCTCATTTCGTAAGTTGTGTTAAAATAGTTTACTAGGTAAAACCTCTGAAATGGATATTATGCTACCTCATTTCATAAATCACCATAGAAATTTATACTTTTTCCGTGTGTCTTAAGCACACCTGGATTTTTTGTATGTTTTATGACAGAACATTTTCTTTTGTGCAAATTATTTTCTTGGAAGTACAAAAAAACGAAACTTTAAAAAAATTTAAACAAATATCTTCCCTGATTCCATAATTGTATTTTAGTTTTTTTTAAACACAATGGCGGATTTACGTGAAAATATGCTGTTGGCAAGCGAAGCAAGCAGGAGACGGGACTCTATGGTTAATTTGACAAAGAAATAGTTTCCACTGTAAGAATTAAATGGGATAAATGTCGTTCTAATTTAACGTTAAGATCTAGTATTTACGGATCTCTTGAAACGCGGGGAAGTAACTGGAACAGCTGATATCCAATTACATTTAAGTCTGGATTTAATGATATCTGAGTAAACCCAATTTCAAACATTTACTCTTGAAACAAATTGAAAGTGATTGGGAGAAAATATTCGTCCCAATGGCGGTAACTATTGGAGCATACTTGACGGGTTATAGGTGGGTAATCTTACTTCAATAGCGGGGTAGCGGTGACCTGTATGCTGACGAAAACGCAATAGGGTTTTGCCTTAATGACAGGAACTTGTTTTATGTAATAGCGAGATAGATGTTTATAACTAAAATGCACATACTCGTGTAGTAGGTATTCAAATAATTATTATGTTTAAGAAAAAAATAATCATTGCTCACAATGTTTCCTGAAAAACTACAATTTTAATTTTGTTAATTTTGTCCAGTCGTTTTTTAAAGCCACATTTTATAAAATTTCTGTTTTAAAGAAATAGGCTGATCAAATTCTATTTCAATAGTCAAGCGGTATCTAAAGCTTCCATGTTTTGATGGATGGAACAGGGGAAGAGGAAAGGATGCATAAATTGGAGCCACGGAGAGATAAAGTAACTTCGTTGTACCAGGTGAGGGATTTACGTTACATCATCTACTAGTAAAGGATGACTACAATTTTACGAAGATTTAATAAGTTATTATAAACTGACATTGTGTTTGTTACTATTTTTCATAACTAGGGGAAATCCCTGCGTGAACTCTGCTTGGAACCTTCTATACACATAATCGTGTTATGTTTTGTTTATAATAAATGTGTAGGATTAATAATAACCCCAAAGCTAAGATGGTAAATAACGTTAAATGTTCGAATCAAATTATTTCCTATATTTTATAACAACAGCTATAATAAAGGTTAAAAGAAACAGCAAGGCTCAGGTCTACACTTTATGACAAACCTAACCTAAAAGTTAGAAATACAAATAATTGCTTCAGAGTTTGAAATCAGCTGTTAATGGAAATATTAGAGCAAACAGCTGATTACTGTATCAACAATAAATATATTTTTATATAGTAGGGCACTCCCATTGCCGTAAAATATTTAGTATAGAGTGTGTTGTTTTTACGTCTAACAATGACGTTGTTTAAAAAATATATATATAAAAACACGCGTGTATTCAAATGAAACTTTATGTCAAAATTTCAAAGTAATTGATGAAGAACTTTCGGAGATTTAAGATGATGAACAAACGAACATTCACTTTTTTATTTATATATATATGTAACAGCTGATGTTCGAATTATAACACAGCAAACGTTTTTCGATGATTATCGCGTGTGTTTGCTTTTATTTTGTTAACATAACCTAAAAACTGATTCTAAATTTGCTAATTTGGTTGCTATGGTAAAGAATGTAAATGCATTCAACACACAAGTGTTGCTAAGCGTTAGATCCGAATCAGCTGTTTTATGTGTTATAGCGCTGGGAGTGAACTCACAAATTTTCACTATTTTTACAATCTATATATATAAAAATGAATTGCTGTTCGTTAGTCTCGCTAAAACTCGAGAACGGCTGGACCGATTTTGCTATTTTTGGTCTTAAAATGTTTGTAGTAGTTCATAGAAGGTTTATACGTAAAGAAAAGTTTGAAAAGTTTCCCGAAAAAGTTTCAAATTTGGAAGAAACTGAACAGCATTTATTGTATGAACTCAAAACCATAGCTCACAAAAACAGCTGTTCGTATAAAAAGCTTATGTTTGTTTACATGTATTACCATAGCAACATTACTTAGCAAATTTATAATCACTTTAATACTCTTCAAAACCAACAGCTTTTTAAGGTTAAATTGAAAAACTATAAACAAACACAAATAAAAATGCTTACAGAATTATAATTCAACTCAAACATTGGTTATTAAATATCTATATAGGCCTACTTAGAGATATGCCGCTTAAAATATTGTTTATGTAAAATATATCATAACTATGAAGTTTTTAATACTTTTCAAAACATATTTTCGCTATCAATAATAATAATAACAAACAAATTATTTGACACCATGCATAACCATAAACATACACGAGTTTAAACATATTTTATTGAAAACTAAACAAACCATCTGAATTAAACTAAATGCCATTAAAATATCCCATTCGTAGCTTTATTTTGATATATACTGTATATTTAAATACTAAACAATATATATGTTATACTAATTAGGCCTATACATTTAAAATTACAAACTCTATTTGAACCAGTTTGTTACATCCTAAATTAACGCGGATGTTACAAAGTGATTCAAATATCTTTTCAACGACCCCCAGCTAATTTAATCCCTAGCTAAGAAAGGGTTAAAAGAAATTCGAAATTTTAGGGTGGTTTGGGGAGGGGGGGTCAAAGTTACTAAAAATCCCTATAAGAACGAATTGGAATGAAATTTGGTGCGTAGCTTTCTCTAAGGCCGTAAGTGCTCGCAACATTGTCAATGAAATTAAGTGAAAGTCAAACTTAGTAAAAACTATAAATTAAAACGATATATTTAAAGCTTTTTCATGTTAGATAGTAGTTTACAAGAATACAATTTTCAGTGCTTTCCTAAATAGCGTAGACTTTTTTTCATGACCACAGTAGGATACGCACAGGTATTCAACGAACACTTAAAAAGAATTACAATTACGTCAAAAAGACTGAAAATACCAACAACCACGGGCAACGCCGGACGGGTCAGCTAGTTTAAAATAAATTTGTTTGTAAAATCCTTTCTTAGTGTACGTCTATAACCCCTAAAAATAAACCTTCGAATTATCGTATTCTTATTTTAAGCAGTTTTTTCTCCACGTTGATTCTATAAAAATACAAAGCATCTTTCATATATAGATAAATTAAACATGAAGTTCGGTCGATTGTACAAATCAAATTTTTATAATTTAATTCGTACACTTACACAAATATTTAAACAATTTCATTAACAATCTTTCATTATTTATCTGACCTTTAATTTAAAACGGCAATTCTTAATGAAATACAAACAAGAAATTTAAAAATCCCTTTCAGAACCTGTGTTTCTTCTAATGAACTATTAGCCGACTTCTGGCTTTATAAAATATTCACTACAGGAAGACAACTTTAAAGTACGACTGTGAATGAAAAACAGTTTTCTGCAGTGCCCTATCTATTATACAAGGCCGTATAGTTAGGAGTATTGTGTTAGTTTGTCCGCTACATGGGCCTGGAACATCAAACCTTTGTAAGGTTCCAAAGTCCGTTTATATGTAATATGAAGAGTAAATATGAGAAAATAAAGCTTCCCCCACCCTTTGCATCGATAAATGTACTACGGAAGTAATAATTTTTTGAGATTTGTCGTACTACTAGAATTACATTTTTGAAGTTGTCTTTAAAAAAATTGACATACGAAATAATTCTGCACATTTTGTTTTTTTACGCGACCTTATAGCCCATCTGGTTCCCCCAAAAACAATCAAAACGTAAAATACCGTAAAAGTACCAGAATTAAATCCACGGCTTTTACCTTGGTGACCGATGGCAATATATTTGATACATGCTGGCAGCACCTTCGTGAGTAGATCAATTTCCCAAATAGTTGTTTGAAACCCAAAAATATATGTAAATTTAATTTCGGAAATTCGCTCAACTCACGCCAACGTCAGCTGCGTGGTCGAATTATTTGTATTATTAACTAGGGGAGACCCCTACGTGCTTCGCACGCCAACCCCGTTGGAACCTTCTATGTTATGTTTTCTTTATAATAAAGGTGTAGGATTAATAACAACCTCAAAGTTGAGGTAAATAATGTTAAAAGTCCAAAAATCAAATTATTCCGTATAGTTCATAACTGCAGTTGTACAAAGGTTAAAACAAACAACAAGGCTCAGGTCTATACCTAAAACAAAACCTAACCTAAAACGTTAGAAACACAAATAATGTTTTGAAATTTTTATTACTATACAAACAGTAAACATATTTAACTAATATTTATTATGGTTCTCCCATTGCCGTAAAATATTTAGTATGTGTGTTATTTTTACATTAAACAGATGGGCATTGTTTACGAAAACCTAACCTTAAAGTTACAAATACAAATAATAGCTTAAAAGGTTGAAATCGGCTGTTACTGGAAATATTAGAGCAAACAGCTGATTACTGTACCAACAATAAACATATTTAATCAACGATTTAGTGTGGCTGATGAATTATTCGACAGCAAAAACTGCGCACTCGCACACTCTTAAAAACCAGCAAAAAATTCGGACTGTTTCCTGCGGTTCAAAGATCATATCAACGAAATTAATCGTCCCGTCAAGCCATCCAGCCAAGAAAGCCGATTGATGGAACAAACGCTATCATTTGTTCGGAGTGACGTCATCAATCTAGGCGGCATTGACTGGCGTTGGCCGGAGCTGCGACGGTTGTTCGCCAAATTGGCGGAACTTAGGAACATCTGTCTTGACACGTCCTTGAAATGAAACTGTATCTGACATCCGGTCAGGAACAACGCTTCCGTCTTCAATGCGGGTTTGTTAAGTTGATTTATTACACGATTGTCGAGAAATTCAACGAGTTTAAAGGTTGACGCGAAATTTAAAACTAGTAAAATCAAATAAATGTGTATAAGTCTATATTAATATTATAAAGAGGTAAAATTTGTTTGTTTGTTTGTATGTAGGGGTAATCTCTGGAACTAGTGAACCGATTGAAATCATAGTTTTACTAATAAAAA
>JAGFPH010000017.1:1245710-1258896 GCA_018207615.1 Philaenus spumarius
GGGGGGGGGGGGTTTGGGGGATCAATGTTATTAAAAAACGATTTATTCAAAACTACCAAACGGATTGGAATGAAATTTGGTATGTAGCTTCCTCTAGGGCCATAGGTGCTTACTAAGAAAGGGTTTTAAAAAATTGGAAATTTTAGGGGTGTTTGGGAGGTAAAAATTACTAAATCACGATTTCTCCAAAATTACTGAACAGATTGTAATGAAATTTGGTATGTAGCTTCCTCTAGGGCCATAGGCGCTCTCTAAGAAAGCGTTTAAAAAAATTCGAAATTTTAGGGGGGTTTGGTGGGATCAAAGTTATTAAATCACGATTTCTTCAAAACTACAGAACGGATTGGATTGACATTTGGTATGTAGCTTCCTCTAGGGCCATAGGTGCTCACTAAGAAAGGGTATGAAAAATTTCGAAATTTTAGGAGGAGTTTGGGGGGGATCAAAGTTACTAAAATCATAATTTCAGATCTTTTATTATTATGACAAGAGAGCTTTTATTATTTAAGATCTATATATATATAAGCCAAATACCACTCACTGACTGAACACTTAAAAAGAATACAATTACGTTAAAAACACTGAAAATACCAACTACCACGGGTAACGCCTTACGGGTCAGCTAGTATATGTATATTTAGTGGTTAGAGTTCATGCAACACGTATAGACGGTTAGCAATACAATTTGTTGAGTTGCAAAATGTTAAACATTTCAAGCAAACGAATGTGGCCAAATGCTTTTTGTGTTTTTACCTAAATATAACTCAAGTAAGTAATACTACGGGGTTTGTACTAAAAGTAGGTCCGAAAACACTTCTTTTAGAAGTTCTTCGCCATTTTGTTTTCGTATCTATAACCAGTGGACCTGGCAATTTGGCGCTATGCTAGATTTAATTTTAAGGGTAGTTATTCTATTTCATAGAATACTTAAGTAATCGAATTGTAAAATGTTTTTTCTATCACTCGAAGCATAATATTAAATTATATTTGCTTTATAATTTGTATGTAGTTAGTGAAATTTATTTTTATCGAATAGGGGGTATTTACCCCATTTAAACGTCTTTTATTGTAGTGACCAAATTGTCTAAACAATCATGCTATTAATGTGTGTAAGTTGGTGAAATTAGTTGCGTAGTTTTTGAGAAGGATTATTTCATAATTTTAAGGGTAGTTATTCTTTAACTTTTAATAAACTTTTAATTTGACGAGCGAGAAGAAATTATTCAATAATAATAACAATACACTAATTCTCACACGCATGCGTTTAATAATCAAACGCGTTTCAACGACACAGTCGTCATCCTCAGTGATACATGAGAAACAACTAAAAACTTATAACCAGTTTAACCTAGGACTAAGTTACATATTTAACTTATGGGGAGGCTACCCTGTTTGCCATATTGAATCTGATTCCGATAAGAGCAATGCTACAGAATAAGTCATTTTTTTCCGTTAATTCGTGGAATAAATTTAAAATTTGGTTTCATTTTGAAGTATTGTCATATGCGGATGTTGATTGCTGAATAAATTTTCAAAAACAGTTTTATTGTTTTCATAAACGTATGATATAAATAGTAGAAAGTAGTAAACTTTATTAATTTTTTACTCAGTTGCAAAAAGAGATATTGCAAAAAACCTTAGTAATCAACACCCACAATCTATTTTACTTTAAGAAAAAAAATACAGCTTTCGTTTTTTGACAAAAATAACACAAAAATATGCTTAATAGTGAAGGTATGTTTTGGTTGTTTAACATTGAAATTGGTAGCCAACTTCGCCGTTTTGAATCTAGGGAGCCGAGCCTTAAGCTAGTCATATAACTTAATTTTACATGACCGTTACTTTTAACGTAGAAAGTAATTTTACTTAAATGTTATTCGATATGTTATTTTATAATTTTACATACTTATCCAACACCATTCCATAATATTACCCTTTCTCTCCTATTCACTTTGGTATTTCACTTTCTGTCGTTGCGATAACCCTATTGGTTGTTTAGACACTAAGACCACGCCCACTCTTATAGAGGGGTATAAATATATAACTCAGTGCTAAGTTAAACTAGTTATAAGTTTTAACTAAATGCTCAATTCTTTGACTTGAGTAATCAAGTTGCAAATAGATTTAAATTTGTTAAATCGCTTAAAAATATAATATTACACAATTTTAGCTTTATAGCTTGTAGGAAGTTAGTTTAATTTATATTTGTTGTGTCGGGGTAGCAACCTTATTTCAACCCTTTAGACTGTAGTAATTGTAACGTCTTAACATTCCTGGCGATGGTATGGATAAAATGTGAAATATTTAGTGAAATCGGTCGAATAGTTTTTGAGTCTATAGAGGACAAAGAAACAAACATACAAAGAAACGTTTTTTTATATAGAGAGATAATGTATAACTCTAGAAGTACTTAACCGATTGAGTTGAAATTTTGCACTTTATTCGTCGATCTAAAAACCTAGTTTGAAAAAAAAAACTAGTTCTAACAATCAGTTTCTAAAGGGCGGCCATTTTTAACGAGAATGATCCAAAAAACTAAAAATGTTCTTTAATGAACGTAAATGAAGAGTAAATTTTGGTAGCCCTTTTATATGTCTATGGGAAATTAAACGTTCTATAAAATCGTCCTCTTGAAATGTACTTTATGCGGTATGACTTGATAAAACACTTCAATTTAAGCATTTTTTAAAAGGGAATTATATTGTTGTATCTTCTACTCCTAAGTAGTTTCAACTTTAAAAAAAAATAAAGTAAAAATCCAAATTTCAAATATAATTTACACAAAAAAATATTGGGATAAAAAAATACACAAAAAATAAAAAAGTATCAAATTATGAGAACAGTCCAAAAACATAATAACAATATGGGTTTGCATGAGACGTTTTAAAACCATTGAGTTACATAAAAATAGAGTTTCTCTTATATTTATAGGTCAAATATGGGTGTTTTTACTTTCTCCCCCTATACCATAGTATATGGAGAAAGTATTGTATTCGTCAAAATTTTCGAGTTTGAGTTTTTGGTGGAAATATCCATTTTGGGTCCCCCTGAACCTAAAAAAGTGGTTTTCGGAGTGATGTCTGGGGGTGTGTCTGTGTGTGTATATGTGGATGTTATCAGACCTAGAGCCTAAACCAGTCGTCCGATTTTGATGAAATTTGTTATGGAGGTACTAATCCACGGTATCTCCAGGTATTTTTTTCATTTTGTGCATTTTTTATTTTTAAGGGTAATTTCCCCATAAAAGCCCTTAAAATAACGAAAAATCCACTTTTCTCAAAAACGGCTCTAACGATTTTGATTAAAATTTTATAGTTTATTAGGGACCTAGTGTAAAACTATAAAATTTTAATCAAAATCGTTTGAGCCGTTTTTGAGGAAAGTTGGTTTTTCCGTTATTTTATTGATTTTTATTGGAAAATTACTCTTAAAAATAAAAAATTGGTATTTTGAATTATTATTCTACTGATGAAAAGGTAGAGTATGTTATAGCACTTTTCGTCAAAAATAAAATGGCACCACCCGCATCACTGTAAAAATTATGGTTCAAATAATGAGGGAGAAAGTATGTGTCAGTTTCCTGATACCGTTTATTATTATTATTCTCTTTTTTTTTTTAGGAACCAAGAAAACCAGCCATTTCCGGACTTTTATCAGCCTGTATAAACTGAAAACGAACTATTACTGTTGTTAGCATTGTATTTATTTGGAAGACCCAGGCAATTTGTTCCAACTGTTTGAGAATACGCGTTCCTGCATCGCCTTATTTGCAATAAAAGTATAGCTTCAAAGCGATGCCTACATGCGTAGCTTTTAATGATGTGTAAACACCCATAAGATGTGCAAATACAATCGTTGTGAACGTGGTAAACAAATAACAAGATATCGTAGAGAAAGGTTTTGGCAACGGTTAAAAGAAAAATACGCGGCTAATAGTCTTCTGAATTCTTAAAAGAAATTAATTCGTGAAATTAAAATAAACTCAATTTCATACACTCCAAAAATGTCAAAGTAGCCCGGCGGTTTCCCCACATAAGTAATTAGGCACAGAGTTTAGCTGACTGGCTTTTTCTCGTTCTGCAATCATTATTGCGTATTTCAGAACTCAAGTTCATCACTTTACAAATACTTTATCAGTTTCGAAATATTGTGGATGGTTATAGGAATGTTTACAAGTTTTGTATTTATTAAGACCAAAATATTACAAAAAGTACAAAATGTACGCCAAATAAAGCAAACTTTCATTTTAAAAGAAATGGTAATCACAAATAGTAGAAGGAAGCATGTGTATCTAGTGCAGTGGATAATATTCTTATCCGTGTTTACGCGCGTTCCATCGCAGTTGCGTAGCCCAATTCGATTTAATTGCTCTATAATTGCTCTCTCGATTTAATTGCTCTTCCGGTATTCATTAGTCAAAGTGGCCTAAAGTAAAGACTTTAAGTAAACAATAATATATAAATAAGTTTTAATATTTCGTTATTTGAAAACTTAGCATTGTACAAATATTTTTGTCACTAAAGAAATTAAAAATGTTTCTCATTTCTTTCTATCTTATTATATCCTGTTAATACAAATAAGTGACATTCAACTTCTAACCTACGGACCCATGGAGGACAGTTTATTTTGCGCATTTCAAATATAAGCACTGCTTATCCTAACCTCAAAGATTTGAACATTGTAATAATATACTGGGTGTTCGAAAAGTCTGGAAATGGTTTAATATTTCGTATTTAAGGAAAATTTAAAGGTAGATGTGATTGAGGGACCTACTCAATGTAAAAATACTATTTTATTAGGATTTAAAAAAAATTATCCGCCATTTTGAGTATAACTTTGTTTTTTTTAAATGGGAAGGTGGTCATGTGATACATCATTTCGATGTAGATTTTCAAGAGAAAACCAATGCTGAAATTTGGACATCCATATCTTTAACCGATTAAAAATGGCGGCCAGAAAAAAAAATCGTGTTTTCCGATTTTGCCCCACTATTATTTTGTACTATTATTGCAGTACTATTATTTTGTTTAATATTTATTATTATTGTTTTTGAATTTGGAATTAAATAAGCTTTTAAACGATATGCCACACAACGATATTTGGTTGATCCACTCGAAATCAATTTTTTTTAAATAAAAATATTGGTAACTCAAACATTTGAAATACTGCCAAATATCATTGAGTGGCATATCGTTTGAAAGCTTATTTAAATCTAAATCCAAAAAGAATAATAATTAGTATATACAAAAATAGTACAGCAAAATGGGTCAAAATTGGAAAACATGATTTCGTTGTTTTTTTGCCGTAATTTTTAATCGGTTAAAGTTTTGGATGTGCAAATTTCCCCGTTGGTTTTCTCTTGAAAATTTACATCGAAATGATGTATCACATGACCACCTTCCCATTTAAAAAAACAAAGTTACATTCAAAATGGCGGATAATTTTTTTGAAATCTTAATAAAATAGTATTGTTACATAGAGTAGGTTCCTCAATCACATCTACCTTTAAATTTTCCTTAAACACCATTGTTGAAAAAAAATATCGGAGACAAATTTGTATGCGTTATGTAGTATTATATAGAGTATGGCGTACGGACCTGGAAGACATTTATCCACACAATTAGACGTTAACATGACTTGTTTACCTGCCATTGAAATTTATTGAGCACTGAATCTTGTAAATGACCTCATACAAAGAACGCGCATTAACTATTATTTAAGAAAATGTATTAACTTAACATCACAATTCACTAGGCTGGAGATTATAAAATTAATTTAACATGGTTTAAAGGCTTGGCATCAGCTAGACACCGTCGACCTAATTTAGCTATAATTATTAATTTATTGGCTATACATGACTCACCAAACGGCACCCGATTCAAGTAACACTCCATAACACGAACTTGACGGAACAGTGCCTAACAATTAAAACGATCAACATACTGATCAACCATAACTGCGGATGAATCTGATTGAAATCGGATAAACGAGTGTTTAAAAGCTTTTATTCCAGCCCTTTACGACACACCTAACCGAAAACAGATTGAAATCAAAACATGCGTCATTCAGAACTGACAAACTTATTCTACTGCGATCAATAACTAAACGCCAGAGTTCGCAAATACGAAAATAATCGCCCGTTGTATTCCCAATGTCGACGCTGATTAACCGATAAATCAAAACCCTATTTGTTAAAATTTCCCCAACTTCGTGTTTATAATCAATTACCCGCCGACAGATAGCGTCAAGCGTTGCTTTAATTACATTAAATCCAGTCAAACGTTTGACAAATCGTATGCGCGACCGTTATGAGCGATCCGTCTATGATCGTATCTTATTTATGGAACAGAATCCGAGAATACAAATATATCGTCCATCACCGAAGCCTGTTACTATATGCGTGTTAAAACTGCCCAAAGGAGAACAACATTTGAAACTTAAAATAGCTTTGAAAAGCAATGCAGCTAGTTATTCTACGACTTGTCAAAAAAAGGGATCTAATCTAATGTTACTGGGACCATATCGTTACTTGTAATAAAAACGTAAATCGCGTATTTAAAAAATTTAGTTTTTACGTAGATATACCAATTTTTTAAAAAGGCACACACGTTTGGGGTAATCCCGTAAATTACTGTACCTAATATAACAATCTGTAAAAGGTATATGATAATATAGGCTCGTCAGTTTATTCGAAAATTGAGTATTAAAACAATTTCCATTCACAAGATCTGTTTTCGTATGATTACTTAAAGGTATGTTTTATCACTACTTAAAGATCTTGAATGTTACGACAAGAAGTCACGTGGCAGACCTTAATAAGGTAATAATATTATTATTAATTATAATAGGTTTTAAGTCGACTCCTATATCTTAGAACATTTTGTAAAAAATAAAATTTACGAAATAGATTTGAAAGCAATTTTTGTAGGTCAAGCACTTTGAAATAAACATTTTTGTCTCCTGAAATTTTTTTCTAAAAACTTCCTTTTCGAGATATTAGAAACCTTGTGTCGATTTATTTCAACATGTTTAGGGCCGCCATTTTGTTTTGGGTGGTCCGATTTTTATTTTCTTTATGTCATTTTCCTAGTTTTAAATATACCTTTAAAATGAGGTATCACATGACCATACTTCCTATTTAAATATTTTGAGTTGCCCCCAAAAGCCCCCATTTTAGGGGACACTCAAAATTTCCGATTGCTTCAAAAGATACTTTGGGCTAAGTTAGTATCGGTCCCCAAAGGATATTTGTTTGTTTTAACAAACACAAAAGTTAAAGGGGGGGGGGGGCTTTTAAGACACCTGGTATACACATCAGACACAGTCAATCAGAATCTAAATCATAACAAAATCAAGTAAACACTTAAAAAAATACTGCAATACCAGTAATACCAGCTGTGAGTTCTAACTTTAAGGGTTTAACAGAATTCACTGGCCTCGTTATAATATAATTTAAAAATGGATCTTTTTTAAATGGGCCACCATCGGTATATTGAAAACTATAAATCTGACAGCAAGCTTTAAACGGAGAATCTTTCCTTGTTTTTTTTGAGAAATTAAAAAATATGTAGTTAAAATACAGTATTTGTAAATGGCCGCCTTTTTCTAATATGGCGGTCAACTTTCAAATTTCTAAGACTTTTTTGTTCTTGGTGATTTTTTCATACGACTAACCGATTAAAAGTTACAGGGGTATAGTTTTAAAAACGCCCTAACCGAGAGAAATGTATTTTCGTATGGACACGTTTTGAACCAATGAAAATGCTTTTAACACTAATAACGCATTGTTTAGATAAACAAATAACTTTTTAAAATCAACAAATACGGTTTTTGTTATTTTTTTTTTTTAAACCATAATACAGAGGAATTAAGTGGGAAAACTACAGATTTGTTATACATATTTCAAAATACCAGATGTTCATTCTCATTGTTGCAAATTGTTGTTTATCAAAAGCCCTCTGTTTATTGGGCTACATGTTCTCATTTTAAAGTACAGTTTTTAATGATTTTATATTTTAAATTTGAGAATACATTTAAAAATACTCGTTTAATACATAGACAAGGACTTATACGATCAAGTCTATATTCATCTGTAATGACTATATCGTCTAATTTCCCTATACTGATGACTTCAATACCGAATAGGTCAGTTCGTCGCCTAAGGCACTACCTGCCCTGCCTCTATAATCACCTACAGCTCGAAGTGCAGTATTGTTAATGACATAAATTAATATATAATATGTATACATAACAGCATAAGAAATAAAGAAGAATATGAATAAAAATAACTATGGATAGTAACGTAAAATATTCCTAACCTCAGATTATTGTTTAAATCGCTCATATATATACTTCGTAATCCCCCCCCCCCCACAGGATAATGGAACATTCGACAATTTTCAGAAGCTACTTGATTTCCGTTACCGGTTTCTAGAATATTCTGTAACGCGTTCGAAAGTTCCCTTCGATGGTCCGGAACCGTCTGGAACATTCCGGGTTATTTTGTAACATTCTGCAAGATTCGAGAACATTCTAGTTAGCCCCGGCCACTTCAGCACTGACCACGCAGTCTGGAACATTCTCGAACATTTTGGAAGCTTCTAGAACATTTTGGAAGCTTCCAGAACATTTTGGAAGCTTCTAGAACATTTTGGAAACTTCTAGAACATTTTGGAAGCTTATTGAAAATGTTGGATGCTTCTAGAACATTTTGGAAACTTCTAGAAGGATTTGGAAGCTTCTAGAACATTTTGGAAGCTTCTAGAACATTTTGGAAACTTGTAGAACATTTTGGAAGCTTCTAGAACATTTTGGAAACTTCTAGAACATTCAGCAACATTCTGGCCAGTCTTGGCTACTACGGCCAACTCACACATACCTCCAAACCCAATTCCTGCTGTTCCAAACCGAAACGATGGGTGGAGACAGAGAGTTCCTACCATATAAACCGCGTGGGACTGCGGGGGGGGGGGATGAATATCTGAGAACGGCTTAATATTTCGTATCTAAGGAAAATTTAAAAATAGATGTGATTGAGGAACCTACTCTATGTAAAAATACTATTTTATTCATTTATACATGATTGTCAGCCTCCTGAACTGTAATTAGTATTAAGCTAGGTTACATAACTTAGGTACCGTCAACAGTTCTGTGTATTTTATTTAGCGACGACCGGTTTCGGAAGATTCGGAGGTTAGTTCCGTACAACCGGCTGGCCAGCATGCTCGTGTGTTTTTTGTTTTTTATTTATTAATGTTGGACGTGTGTTGTTTTATTTAATGTTAGGTGTGCTTTTTGTTATTTGTGTTTCGTGTTTCTTGTGACTTGACAATGGAAGCATAGTGTAATCTTCCGAAACCGGTCGTCGCTAAATAAAGGACACAGAACTGTTGACAGTACCTAAGGTATGTAACCTAGCTTAATATTTTATTAAGATGTCAAAAAAACCGCTCGTCCATATCTCAAACAGTTCTGAAGATCCATGCATTGATTTACATTGCTTTCATACTTGTTTATTTATTGTAATTCTCTGCGATATTTATTATCATTATTTTTTTTGGCTCATTATTGATAAAATTTATGTACATCAAATTAATACCTTAAGATTTGATTGTTACATAGTGTTTAATTTTATTCAACATTAAAATTTGAAAGGTAAGAAGTTTAATGTATCTTACTTTATTTAATTTTTATATTAGATGGTATCAAGTGTTTAAATTGAATGTAACGTGAGTTTGGAATTTGTTTAACAAACAATACAATGGAATTACAAATAAATACCGAAGTAGACATTACGATTATGTTCTAGTGCAATTTTATGTGCATAGGTTGGTAAACTGTCGCAATATAGCGTAAAATCTACCATTAATATTTATTCAAATATATTTGTTGTAATTACTTATTTATTTGTTACCATTGACTAAACATAGATACAGAAAGAACAATTCTCTCCAACTAAAACTTTTAATTAAATCACTTAAAAGGAACTGTACTAATCTACTGTAATATTTATTTGACGGTGTTTCCCCACAGTCTCACTGTTTACTAGAAAGGGTATTTTCCCAACATAACATAAACAGTGCGTTACCGTTTCCCACCAGTTTCTGTTTTGTTTCGAGCTTTCAAAATAACACCCTGAACCACTTAACCGACACGAATGTTGGAAGAGTCATCTCCGAGTTAACCTAATTAAGGCGTTGGCTCCAGCAGCTCAAGACTGTATATTTTGCTGTGTTTATTAGATTTTCTAATAGTCACGATTCAGTACGGACGTAGTTAGCGGACTGATCGTTAGATGTCGCTTTTTCGTTACGATGTACGTAAGTTTCCAACTTATTTTCCTTCAGCACTTGTAACAGACTAAAAGGAACGTTTTCACTTAAGACATAATAGTGATATACTCTTAACCTAAGGGATTGTCCCGTTTTTTCCTTTTTCACGATCGTACCCAGTGTCTCGAAAAAGACTCTCGGGACGCCTAAATGTCCCGTATTTACGTTTGACACTAAAACTAAATACGTTTTCAAATCACTGAAACTTCCTAATTTATAAAACTCTTCAGCGAAGATCCAGGGATGTCGCTATGGGGGGGGGGGGGGGAAGGGCAGCTTCACCCACAGTAATTTTAAAATCCAGAAATTGGAAAATTTGAGTCTTTGAAAAAAGTTGGGATTATGATATTGGAATTAAATTGCACGCAAAAAAACTCCAACTTTGGGTTTGGGTTTTGAAAGTTTTTGTTGTTAATTACCAGCATTCACAAACATCAAGCAAGTTATAATTTCCAATCCAAAAATGTTGGGCAAATCAAAATATTTCTGTAACAAATAAATCGAGAGTCTTATTAACTGTGATTCAAGAACAGATTGAGCAGATGCTGGTCATATACGTGATTAATAGAAATTTAGGACAGGCTTATAAGCAAATGCTAGTAAGGGAAAGCATAAGGTAGTCTATTATCCAAGAATAAAGTTATGCTTGGATCATAAGCTAGACATGTACCTAATTTATACAAATTAATAATATTCCTGTAACTAAATACTATTAAGTAAAAGTATAATTTTAATCAGCATGTGCTTTAAGAATAATGTTATGCTTGAGCGAGGGAGGGAAAAGTTATCCATGATTCTACGTAGCAGAGATTCTATAGTAACATTATATTTTTCTGAATCAGTTTGGGTAGGGTTAAAGTTCGGCTTTAAGATAAACTAAATACCGTGTTTCGTTTCAAGCAATTATATTGAGCTGGCATGTGTTTCGGGTGCAAAGGGACGCCAGCACCTACCCTGGTCTAAATAAATGCAAGTTTCCTCAAACGTTTTGCATAAATTATAGTCCCACTTTAGTTTTTGTTCAGTTTTCCAATTACACACATAGAACAAACACAGAAAGTAGCTTTATTAAATGAAACAGGACGATGCAATTTTAATTACGACAATTGTTTCGAATCGAGGGCGTTTACTAATAGATTGGCCAGTTTTTTTCTGTAGTTCAGGTAATCGAGGGAATAGAAAACCCCAATTTATATCCCAAACGGTCGATTAAATGTTTCCAATAAAATTCTACACTCTTAACCAAACACAAATGACTCATTTGTAGGAGTCACTGTATTTATTTTACCTTAAATGATTTACTAGTGGACCTGTTTTGAAAGTCAGAACTTTGTTCTTTTCGACAAATTAGGCTGTATTTCAAAATTCCTCATGTAAAAGATATAGAAATATAGTTTTACAATTTTTAAACTTATTAGCGAATTTCCATAGGAAAAATAAGCTATTGCAGTGGCCTTTATGGTAATACCTAAGGTCGGAAGTAGTAAATGAGCACCAATCATGGTTCCCAGAACACGTTGGGCTGTCATTAAAAATTATATATATTTAGAGAGATTTTTCCTACGAGAATGAATTTTTTAGAGTTTTTTCTAAAAATATAAATGTAGAACATTATTCTGTACAATTTGTTCTTTTACGCGACATTACAGCTCGCTTGGTTCCCCCAAAATCAATTAAAACGTAAAATACCATAAAAGTACCAGTTTTGGATTTTACCGTGGGGTCATCTTCTCGTCCGAGGCAGACGGACTAGTTTTTACTCTGCGAGCAAAGCGAAGCTCATAACCCGAGGTCGCAAGGTCAAGGTGCCAACTCGCAAAGCGAGTTTTTCCCCTGCGAGTGGAAAGAAGGAGCGCGTGAGTCGAAGCTGGAGGTTAGGTGCAAACCAATTCTACTAATATATTTCGTACGAACAGGCAGCTATACAGAACCTAGTTGGTTGAAACCGTAAAACATTTGCCTATAAACTTATTTTTGGAAATCTGCTCAACTCACGTCAGCGGTTCAGCTGCGTGGTCGAATTATTTCAATTGCCAAACTACTTTGGAGGTTAAATTTAACATTTCTGTTGATACGAAACGGACCAATAATTTGTGAAAACCATAGTATCAAACTTTCAGATAATACTGGGTGAACGTATTAAAAACAAAATTAATAAAGCTAGTAGCGGTTGAATAAATTGTATACGTATGTTTTTACAGGTCTATATAATAAACTAGCTGACCCGTACGGCGTTGCCTGTGGTGGTTGGTATTTTCAGTCTTCTTAACGTAGTTGTATTCTTTTTAAGTGTTCAGTCAGTCAGTGGTATTTGGCTTTTATATATATATAGATCTTAAATAATAAAAGCACTATTGTCATAATAATAAAAGATCTGAAATTATGATTTTATTAACTTTGATCCAACCAAACCCATCCTAAAATTTAGAAAATGTTTCATACCCTTTCTTAGTGAGCACCTATGGCCCTAGAGGAAGCTACATACCGAATTTCATTCCAATCCGTTCGGTAGTTTTGAAGAAATCGTGATTTAATAACTTTGACCCCCCCAAACCCTCCCTAAAATTTCGATTTTTTTTTTGAAACCCTTTCTTAGCGAGCGCCTATGGCTCTAGAGGAAGCTACATACCAAATTCCATTCCAATCTGTTCGTTAATTTTGGAGAAATCACGATTTAGTCATTTTTACCCCCAAACCCCCCTAAAATTTCCAATTTCTTTAAAATCCTTTCTTAGCGAGCACCTATGGCCCTAGAGGAAGCTACATACTAAATTCCATTCCAATCTGTTCGTTAATTTTGGAGAAATCACGATTTAGTCATTTTTACCCCCAAACCCCCCTAAAATTTCCAATTT
>JAGFPH010000017.1:1268374-1282711 GCA_018207615.1 Philaenus spumarius
TTAATACCACTGAAATGGACTTTGTGCTTCCTCATTTTGTAAGTTGTATTAAAATAGTTTACTTGGTAGTGTTAAAATAATCAAATTTCAGATTAAACCAATGTGACCAACGAATTATATTCATTACAGTTTTCCCTTCCCGCGACTGCTTTTTTTCATCACATTGTTGCCTGAGGTAATGTTTCTTACAAATCCAGAAAAAGTTTCTATCGTATAATATTTTTGCTCTCAAGGAACAGGATGTTCATGTGGTCCTATTTTGTAGCGAACTGATGCAAAGAACAGATTTTACAAACATCCGCCAAGTAATACTGTAATAAGTATTGTTGACAACTTCCGTAGTAAGGGTAGTGTTCTGACTCAGCCGGACTCACGAATAAAAACCACATCACAAGTAATACAATCTCCGTGAAGAAGCTATCTACGGATATGTAGGTAATACGTCTTTCAAAAGAAGATTCCCATATACGAGGTCTGTCTAAAAAGTTCAGTGATTAGTCCAATATATTGGTATTCAACGCTTGAAACAGAGCGCGTGCATGCATGTCTGGACCTGCCATCTGTTGGGAATTGCGCGAGGCTTCTATCGCGGTACTTTTACAGTCATTGCAACAGTTTTCCGAGGAGTGTGCGTCGAAAAGCCATGCAGCAACGGCACAACATTTAGTTCTGCTTCCAATTGGGTGAAACACAGAAACCCATGGTGCAAGTGTACGGGCAGGATGCTATGACTAGGAAATGTGTGAACGATTGGTTTGCACGCTTTCGCGCTGGCAAAGAATCGGTGGAGGACCAACCGCGTTCGGGACGACCATCCACAAGCAGGACGCCGGAAAACATTGAACGTGAGCGAGCGATGTTTACAACAGACCGGCGATTGACTCTGTGATTAATAGCAGAAGAAGTCGGTATTAGCAAAGACACAGTGGGGGCCATCGTCCATGAAGAATTGGGCAAACGCTAAATTTGTTCACGATTTGTGCCGCACATCCTGTCAGGTGATCAAAAAGCAAGACGTTTTGAGCCAGTGGCGATTTCATCGATATGTTTGACCGTGATCCGAATTTGTGGGTTCCATTGCCACCAGTACGACCCTGAAACGAAAATTAAGGAATGGCGGTCACCTTCTTCCCCGCTACAAACAAAAAGCCGCGTGTAAAACTCCAAAGTGAAGACCACGTTGATCACATTTTTTGACAAAGAAAGAATCATCCATAAGGAATTCGTTCCTGCTGGCCAAACGGTGAATGCCGCATTCTACTTGGAGGTTCTCAAACGTTTATTGCAGCGCATCCGGCGTGTTAGGCCACACATGTTCCACACCGTAAATTGGATGTTACTGCACGACAATGCACCATAGCATACCGCCATCATGGTACGCCAATTTTTGACTCAGCGTGGCGTGACAGTTTTGCAACACCCACCGTACTCTCCAGATCTGGCGCCAGCTGATTTTTTGTTTGTTCTCACGTCTTAAGAACACCTTATATTGATCACCGTTTGCGGACGTCGAAGAAATTCAGAACCAAGTGACGGCAATTCTGAAAACGATTCTACATGAAGACTTCTCCAACAGTATTGAGGCGCTATACGAACGATGTCAGACGTGCGTTGTGTCTAGTGGAGATTATTTTGAAGGCCAATAAAAGTATTTATGTTTTTATCACACCATTCACAGAACTTTTTAGACAGACCTCGTAGAATACAAACAGTTTAACCTTCAAATGTAATGGTCCGAATATTATAGCTACTTTTGCCAACTACTGATTGACGAAACGACTCTTTTTACAAATTATGTTCCTTCAGTTTTTGATAAATAAGAGTCTAAAAAATGACCGGTTTATTTAATTAAATTGCTCGTCGCCGAAATAGATTAACAAAACATCTGAAATGCATTTAAAGCCTTTAAAACCTCCAGAAAACGCCAATAAACCGGGTCATCAATCAATCTGAACATGCACAGAATCTGGCAGTCGCCTGTAATAGATGCGATTGTTTCCATCAATTCAAAATTTGCAACGATTTTATCGTTAGCTATAAAATGATTTATCACTAAAGGTACAACTCTTAATGAATTTAAATTTCGTGTCATTTTATTTACTGGTTGTATAGTATTTAGTTAATGTGTTGGTTCTTTAACGACTTTAAATTGTGTCAGAATCGCCTGTTTAAGAGCATATCTTTGATTACAGTTAGAATATCCTGACTCTGAGTATTTATTACCCCCTCCCCCTCAACGGCCAACTCCCTCGACACAATGGGCAGTTCGATCAACGCTTTTGCGTTACGCTTGAACAAAAATGACTAATTTATGTTTCTCTGTACGCGTATGATTACTTTTGGGCACAGTCAATGTTTGCCGTTTAATTAAAAAGTGATGTTTTTAATATTTCAAAAATATTTAGAAAGTATATGTCACTCGAGTGGACGTTCTATATGGACATGAACAATATTTAAATGATTGGCATTAAGTTCTTTATTTAAAAATACCATGACCTGACAAACGTTCAGGACTTAACACTAGTTTGAATGACATATTTTAACAATAGACAATGTTTAAGCATCTATGGCGTAAGTTGCAATGTCAGAGACTTCAACCCAGTTTAGAGGATATGTAAACAATAGGACGTAACCATTAATTAAGAGGAAAGCTTCTTGAGCGACGTAGTATGCAGTAAGGTCAACGGACACGACAAGAAATTACATAATAGTTTCGTCATTAACTAAAAAAAATTTACAGTTTGCTTTTTAAAGTTATATTTTTCAAAGCAAACTAAAGCGGTTGAATTCGAAGTTTTTATTGAAAGTACAACGAGCTCCGACCATGGTCCCCTGGAGACGTTATAGGATGTCTTTATAAATGTTATATATACGCTCTTCAAATTTCTTCAGGATAAGGTCTAACGAGCTAATAAAGACGTTTTCTGTCACTAACTCGCATTATATAGCACAAGTTTTGTATCAAAATCTTCCGGGCAAGCTAAGTCTGTTTAAAAATTATAAGTTATTGAATTTTAAAAGGCTTATTGATGGATGGCTGTTTGAATTGGGAAGGGATGCAGCCGAGCAGGTTATCTCATCTACTTACAAATAAATATTAATCATATCGTTCCCTCATTGTCTGATATGTACCGACTGCACTTGTCTAAGGTCCAACATGTATTTTGCTTCAACATAAATGATAACATCTTGTTTTATATTAGTTTTGCAGGGACAACTTCTTTGGAAACCTAATAATAAATAGGTAGTAGGTCTAGTTTAGTTTTTTTAGTGGATTGACTCAGCTCGACATGATAATGTTTAATGGAATCTTTTTATTTTGTTTACTTTTATCCTCATTGTGTGCATATTGAGCGACTCGTACCCACTCACAGGCTTAGACCCATGTAGGATTTTTTGTTCCTTTATAATATATATATATATATATATATATATATATATATATATATATATGTGTGTGTGTGTAATTTATGTTTTATTTGTTTATTTAAGGAAATAAATTGATTGATTGATACTCCTGTATACTTCGTCAGGTTTAGCATGACCTCTCAGATGCGCTGGCGGGGAAGGGATCCCACGCACAGACAATATATTTATTGAAATATTTTATTCGTTTCCAGACGGAGTTATGTTCAGAGCGCGGCAACAGACTGAGCCTTTCTGACCCCCACCACTCGAATCAACCCGCGTCTACTGCGCATCTCAAGGCCACGGACCATATTAGACCTTCTCTAGTAAGATTTAGCTGCTCCTGATTTAGTTATAGTAGTTTGTAGTATTTTAAACGATGGTTTTCCAAAGCTGGAATTGGTGAGGCTAAGGCCCCGATTTAAGAACGGGCCAACTGGACCAAGCACGTCAGAAAGACGTGTTACATCCTCACGCTTGACGTGGAGAGAGATGTTTGAAGAGGAACACAGAACCTGCAGTACATAGTTTAATCGACCTCATTTCTAAGGCGAGGGGAGGTGAAGGGGGTGATTATAGGACAGAGAGTCCGGATACACTCTGACAAAGTGTCGGACCACAAAAATATTTATTTAAGTCAGACAAGTTGTTTGGACCTTTTCTGACTCTTTGTTACGCTTGTACCTGCACTCTCTACCTGCTTCAATTAATGTGTACGACCCCAAAAGTTGTATAATTTAAGACTAAGTATTAAGTTTTTTTAATAAAACCTTATTCTTACCAATTGCATTGTTTTGTAAAACATAATAGCAATGAAAATAGCCAGAAATATTTACTTACAGCCTCTAGTCACATGTTTCCAGATTGTAAGAGTTTTATAAATTCACTATCGGTTTGGTCGAAGAAAAGGTAACATTTATTCAGTATGTAAAACCGCTAGACCTCATTCCGCAATTAAGGCAGCTCACGGGGGGTCAAAAAATGCACATCTGCGGCGTACCGTGGTGAGGCGTTTCCTAATTACATTCGCGTGATTAACGGCGCTTCCGTGCGCGTGCGAGAGCAAACAAAACGCAAATTTCAGCTCGTTTTGCATACTTAAACTCTTGTATTGTTCAAACAGTGTTCAGCATGTAATCATTTATTTTGTATTATTTAAAAATATGTTCCGTGCATCAAATTACTTTTGGTATTTATTTATAGTTTGTTTTATATAATAATAGTAGATGGTCGGTCAGAGGTATAGAGAGTTGTTTTTAAGGAAGTTGTAAACACATCTTTAAAGTACAATCTAGGGCTTGTGTTGAATTGTTAAGCTAATGCTATTTTTTATACAGGTTTCGCATAATGTTCCGAGCACTTTGTGAACTGATTCCATTAGCATAATGAAAAAAGTTCATACAAACATTGGTCCGGAAATGCTTCGTTAGAGAGTAACAGCTGGCGAAAGATTTCGCCCTTGTTTCATATTCCCCGAAGAAACGATGCATTACTGAAGTATGTAGGGCAATCAAGGTGTCAAACTAAATTTATTTCTGTAAAATGAGCTGACAATTTGAAGAAATAGGTCCCAGATCTGTAACTACTGTAATTTTTCAGATATCGGTATTAAATTCTCAACAAGTTGTGTGTTACGATTTACTGTCTACTGTATGTTGCTTTAATTTAAAACGTAGTTTTTTTTAAGTTTGTGTTTGTATTTTATCGGCCTATTTTCCATAATTTTATTCAGAATTAAAAGACTCTACAATCTGTGTTTGATGAGTGTATGGGTTTTTACCCATTTCATGAAGTCAATGTACTAAAAACCAAAAGAAAACATGTTATTGAGACTGAGTTTTGCGTCGAATATGTCACATATTACTGTAGTTACGGATCTGGGACCTGTTTTATTCAATTTGTCTGCTCATTTTACATAATAAAAATTTAATTGTATAATTCGTCAGACGTAGCATGACCTCTCAGATGCGCTGGCACGAGGAAAGAATTTAGGCAAGTGGGGACGCCGTCAGCTGGAGGGGAAGGGATACCACGCACTACCAAGGCAATATATTTATTGGAAACCCGTACAAGGGGTTCCAGACCGAAGTATTGTGTTCAGAGCGCGGCAACAGATTGAGCCTTTTTGACCCCCCTCCACTCGAATCAACTGCGCATCTCAAGGCCACGGTTCATGCTAGACCTTCTCTAGTATACAGGCTTAATGAACGCCCTACCTATTTCAGTAGGGCTTCGTTTCTGCGGGGAATCTGAAACACGGACGAAATCCTTCGTCATCTGTTACTCTCCAACGAAGCATTTGCGGACCTATGTTTGTATGAACTTTTTTCCATTATTTTTGCTAGTGGAATCAGCTAAGAAAGTTTTCGAACCATATTGCGAATTGCCCTACTTGTAGGTAATTATATAAGCTACATTATTTCAATTTATCGGACATTTATTCATCATTTATCTAAAGAAATTAGATATTTTTTGAAGACCTCATTACATTGTTAGAAGGCTGTAAGGTGTTCGACGCCATCTTGCTTAATATAAATTTAAAAAATGAATCCTCCAGCGTATTATGACGTGTTTTTATTCTGGTCTTTACTTAAATATTGTAGTAAAATGTTGCAAAACAATGAAGCCAAAGAACAAATAACTATCCATAACCCGTCAGCTTTGAAGAAAATCAACCACTGATTGCTTTACTTCCGCCCTCTTACCACAAACATCTGAGTTTGCGTTATGCTCTTTAAGTATTACGTTTAAGGGTTAAAACAGAAACAAAATAAAAAACGAGTCACATGTTTAACCAGTAAAAGTAAATAATTCGTATAGTGGACTGGATTATAAACGTAAAACGTCTAGAATTGTGTGACCCTTATTCCAAAATTGCTCTTTTTTCAGACCTAAAATCTTCATTTTGCAAACGAGCAAAAAAAACTCAACCTAGTTGAGTTAAGTACTCGGTATATAATTAAATTGTTAAATTCTAGTTTGCTGACGGAATGTATTTCGAAATTACTTCCTGGCATCCACTTACAACCACGTTGAAGCTTTACATTACCAAGAATTTCGCCTCGAACGGGGTCAACGCATTTAAATATTTGCTCAAGCAATTAGAGGCAAAAAGAAGAAACGGCGTTAGACGATACATTTTCGGTTGTATAGTAACGCTGAACCGGAGAAAATTAAAACAGTCTCGGAGGGGTAGTTAAAAGGTCTTAAGGGAAACATTAAACCAACTGTGTTTATATCAATGGAAATCTTAAGACATATTCTAAATGGTAAAATATTTATAATTGGGGGAGTCGAGGAGGTGGTCGCTTCACGTGCAGTCAGATCCTATCATTGTTTTTCACCGAAGGGATGTACTGTGCCTTCATGGTTAATTTATAATTTTATTACATCTAAAACGGTTGCACAAAACAACGAAACAATCTCGTCAAGTCTAGGATGTACTATGAAAGATCAATCACTCTAGACAGTCACTGTGTGGAAACCTAAAGGTCAATTTAAAATTCAATGCACGTTGGCCTGGTTGTTATCAAGCACGCAAAAATGCGATCCTGACCAAAACTAAGAAAGAAATATTTATTTTCTTACAATTACGTTCAGTTTTAATATAATTTACCCTCTTGGGAAGTATCTGACCACTTCCTGTATTTTATGGTTAGTTTATGAAAAAAATAGGCTCAACACAAAATAAAACTTAAATCAACACTCAATAATTAGTCTTAATTTTGTACTGCATGGTTTAACTAACCAGGCTATTTTATACATAATAATTTAAAAAAAAAAATAAATCTTAATGCACAAAATTGCTTAGGTAATATCATACTCGCATTTACTCATACTTTAATAAACTACCACACCTGTAAATACCAGGTGTCCAAAAAATTCCACCCCCCCCCCCCTTAAATTTTTAACAAGTAGAAATAAATGAATTAGCTTCGGGATTTCTCTATATGACACAGGGAGATGAATTTTGGTGTAACCGACCATTTCAACCCTAACCCCAAAATGCGGTTGAGAGGGTAATTAAAAAATGTTAAATACAAACCCCCATCAAGTGATACATAATTACATAATTTTAAAGGGCTTGATAAATGAAGAAGTATGATACAAATTAGAGGTCTCTGTCTTAACCCTATCGAAATTGACGGCCAGTCAAAGTTGAAGACAAAGTTGCTAATTTAAAAAAAAATCGTAGGGTTAAAATAGAGACCTCTAATAACTCACGCAGGAAAAACTAGCAAGCGAGTTTGAATTTCGTCCTTGTGGCCTCGAATCAGAAGCCCCCGCACGGTAAAATCGCCCACGTGGATTTGAACCGAGTACTTTTACAGGAGTTTAAGTTTTTGCTTCCGGATGTTGCATTTTTTGGCTAACGAACTCGCCCGAGCACATACACATAACACATAAACACACATAATATATATATATATAAAACCTATTGAGTACTACGGACGTACGGGTACGTTTTGTATTTTTCTGTTCAAAGAACTAATCCTAGTAACGCTATCTGTTACTTTTTTAAAGTAGCTGTATTTAGCGATAAATTAAACGCAGTAAATCAATACTAGTAACGCTATCTGTTATTTTTTTAAAGAAGCTGAATGTTTAAACGAAATTGCAACAGGCAATTGTTTACAAAAATCCATGCCTTCCAAGCTTGCAGTTTATTTATAATTTGCTGTGCGACTCTATAGTTAACCTTGTTTGTGACTATGTTTTGATTCCGTGTACACATCTAATGGCTAATTATCGTCTTGTAATTAATGATAATGAAATCAAACTGTTCTTTACAAATGCCGAATCGGACATTGAAGATGAACTGGAATGTTATCTTGTTTTTCATGAGTATTTTTTATGTGTATACATTTTTTTGCGTATAAAACATTTAATTATATATGTATATGTATGTAATTATAAAAGAATAAAAAAAATCTGCATACAATATAAATTAAAGTGAATAATAAATATAACATATAGAAAAGATGTAAAATGAGAAAATTTGGAAAATCTTAGGCTGTAGGCCTAGTTTAGGAACCTAGTATTTAAAAGGAAAAAGTCACTGAAATAGCTCATCTTTCCTACAAAAATTCGATAAAAAACCTATGAACTTAAGACAACTTAACCTTATTGAATTTCCCCATACTGTCTGATGAATTTGTTTTTGAGTTTTTTACTACAAATAGAAGTGTAGGATGTTATTCTGCACATTTTGTTTTTTTACGCGACCTTATAATCGATATAATCGATCGTTTTTTTACGCTTGGTTCCCCCAAAATCGATCAAAACGTAAAATACCATAGAAGTACCCGGTTCAAAGCCATGTGGTGGATTCTACTGTGGGGTTGGCATGCGAAGCACGCAATGCATTGTGTATTGAAGATACTCCAATACGGTGCTCTCTCTTTGTTATTTCATTTACTCTACATAAAGGACAACTTGTTATTTTATACACTCAGTGAGCTAGTTAGTTCCAACAGAAATTTCGTTAAATTACCAACAGCGCTTCTTGTGATAAAACAACAAAGGTTTAAAGTGTAACCAAAGTTTCGGTCGCGCAAGTAATGCACGCTATGCAACTCGCAACCGCCTAACCGCCCCCGCTGAGGGAAAACATTGCTTGACACTAATTACCTGCTTGCGTGAACCAACGTGAACATCTAGTGGAATTTACACAGGAATTAGTTTAACGTTGTTCTTTCTTAAAACTAAAGCGCTTAATGCGATCATCGATAAATAAGGATTAATTTGCATAAACAACACTTTGTCAGATGGAAAGTAAATAGATTTTATTTAAATTGTATCGTCCCTGATTCACAAAGTTATAATTGAACTAAATGAATAAACATAACATTCTTGCAAACTTAACAAAAACAAAACCACCTTGCTTTCAAAATAAGAAAGAAACAATGATGAAAACAACGAGGCAGTAATACCTGTGTGTGTGTGTGGGGGGGGGGGGGGGGGGGGGGGGGGGGGTTAAAACATGTTTTTTTACACAAGAAAAATTAAAGAAAAAAAATTGGAGTAAAATGCAGCCGACCGAGTTTTTTTTAATAAATGCACACTACTACATTCAAATCTACAAACAAATTATAATTCTAGTATTTTAATATTCATTAGCGTACCTGTTTATCTATACTAATATTATAAAGAGGTAAAACTTGTTTGTTTGTTTGTATGTATATCTGGAACTACTGAGCCGATTGAAAAAAAGGTTTTACTAATAAAAAAGCTACACTATCTCTGAGTAACATAGGCTGCAATTCATTTCGATAAAAACATTTTTTATTTCATTATTCGTAAATTTAGTAGGAAAAAATACTTAGGTTAGGCCTAGCCTGATGAACCAACACATATTTCTTGAATGTATTTACATTCATTACCATCGCAACGAATTTAATAAATGAACAGCTTAAACAAGCTGTTTGCTCTAATATTTCGATTAACGGCTGATAAACTTTGAAGAAATTATTTGTATTTCTAACTTTTAGGTTAGGTTTTTTTTATTAATGTGTAAACCTGAGCCTTGCTGGTTCTTTTAATCTTTATTATAACTGCCGTTATAAAATATACGAAACAGTTTTATTTGAACATTTAACATTATTTACCATCTTAGCTTTGGGGTTATTATAGTTCCTACTCATTTATTATAAAGAAAACATAACATGATTATGCGTACAGAAGATTCCAACGGGGTTGGCTTGGGGAGCAAGAATCTTGTAAAGGCAAACATTCATTACAAAAATTACAAATATTTTTGTATGTATTAGCTCAATCGTAGCCTACGTATACAACAAACACCGGCACTTACTCAATATTTACATAAAAACTTGTAAAAATACTAGGCCCCTATAATTGAAAATAACACCAAGCCGACTTTCGTCGATTATAATGAAAATTTTCAAAATATCAAGTTAAGATGCCTTAAAATAAAACTGTATATTTTGTTCGAAAAAATAGTACGTAACAAATTTGGAGAATCTATGTCTGTTTGAATTGGAGAATATGTTTGAATACTTTCTGGCATACAATTAAAATATGCAGTGCTAGATTTGCATAAGATGCAATAGAAAATGGTTAGATTTGGTTTAGGTACAAACGTTTGATCTTTCTAAAAGCAACGTCAAAGCTCTTGGCCTTGGAGTACAATTTACTATTCCCGCTTCCGCCACAAAAGGTTCTCCTTAGTACTAAAAACACATTTCTTCTTGCATAAATATAAATTTGCAGATATAGTTAAAAAATAATTTGCCTGCCTTTATTATTCCTGAGGTACTTTTTAATACAATTTGGGGCAAACTACCGTCTGCAAAACGGACGTCAATTCTGATACGCTCCTCTGATGCGCAACCCAAAGGACTCTTTAGTGAACTAGTGAAGCGTACCAAAACTAATGTAAATTCCCTACCTCTGATTCCTCCAATTCCGAGTATAAAGCTCGGAAAGCCCTTGGTATCCGGATTGATGAATATCTGAGGGCTAATTAAAGAACTTAAAAATTCAATTTTTCCCCTTTTTTTTAAACAAGTAAATGTGTGCTGTCGTGGGACCCCCGTCAGGAACGAAGTTCATACGCCTTTTCTACAATTCTTTTACCAACAACATACACCTTACGCCTTAACGTCAACATACACACATAATTTTAATCTTTCAATTGCCGTTTATTATTCAAATGTTTTTTATACAAATATTTACAGTTTCCATACGTTTAATGATATTATAATAAAGGAGTAGAATTACTTATAACATCAAAGCTAAGATGGTAAACACAGTTAAAAATGTCCATTAATTGTAAATACATTCAATAAACATAAAATGTTGGTTCATCCGTCTAGGCCTAACCTAAAATATTATTGTGTGTATGTTAATCAAAGCATGTAAAATAAATTAAATATACATACAATAATTTTAGGTTAGGCCTAGACTGATGATGCCCGAACGAACATTTTATGTTTATTGAATGTATTTCAGCGCTTGACGATAATATCTGAATTACGCCGGACGGAACCGATAGTCTCTTAATTTAAATTGATGGACCAAAACACATGCATTTATATTCATTGCCAGAGCAACCAATTGTGTAACGCATTTTCGTTACTCGTATTTTATATTTGTCGTTGCCACAGCAACCAATCGTTACGCATTACATTTTCTGTTTGTTATCTCCTACCGCCACCCGCGTTAATGAACTTCGTTCCAAAAAATGCTTCGCACACAAAATTTCAGTCGATGCTCTCGAGAACTGATGGAGTTCTCCTAAACACATTTTCCGCGTATCTCACTGGATGTGTAGTAGAAGTCTTCTATTGTATTTTTTAGATTGTGTCCTTGGAAAAAGAATAAACTTCTTGGCGTGACAAAGCCCAGGAACAGCGCGACCAAGTTCGATAAGGCCGCGCTATGGCTATTTTATCTTCCCATTGTCCTGGACACCCTCTACGTCTGCTAGCAGAACACCCACCAAACCGCCTTTTATACCAGCATTTATCGATAACTTTTATACAAGTTTAGTAATTATTGGCCATTCGCTGAACTTTATTGGTCTGCTTTTGATATTTGTTCCTAATATTTACTTTCCTGAAATTTCACGACCAACACTATTTATCGATCAAAGAAAGTAAATTATTTAATTCAAAAAGTGAAAACTTATCTGATTAGAGAAATGCGCTTATCGTGTATGTAAGCCTAAATAGGAAACTCATTGATTTGGTAGAAACTCATTATGAGTTTGACCAATGAACTCTTAATATTTGCGCTATTTATCATATCTGCGAGCGAATACCCATGCTTGTCACAAATAAAGTTAAAACGTATTAACAACCCAACACTCGGAAAACTCTATCCAGCAATAAAACTAATGCATACTGCTTTTAATCCCCCAAGAAACCTATACCTTGCATTTCTAGTGGTGCACAATCACACAGCGCAATCTGCTCACTAAGCTCAATCTAACATCCGTAACTCTAGCAAGGTACGACCCTAATCCTAGGCGAACGTAGTCGTCGACTGTTGATCCCTTCTACAATGCATAAGTCGTATGTCAGTCGTAATTTCTGAATTCATTACTTTCAGACAAACTCCGTTTGAGGCTCTGGATAAACGAGCTGAATTACCAATCATCCGGAAAATTAATGTTAAACTAAACAACATTTACTGCTGACATAACGTAATTTGTACAGGGTTACACGTTCACTGCTAAGGACGCACATGTGAGCTTGACACTGAACACTATGAGAAGCTGCCGACGCACAGTGCATAGCACGCCCCCGTACTGGAGGTGTTTTCAATACACAGTGCATTGCGTGCTTCGCACGAAAACCTTCTTATTGGGGTTGTTGTCAGATACAACGCTAACCCGCTATTGGGGGAATTTTCAATACACAGTGCATTGCGTGCTTTGCACGCCAACCCCCGTATTGGGAGTATTTTCAATACACAGCGTATTGCGTCCTTCGCACGCCTACTCCCATATTGGGAGTATTTTCAATATACAATGCACTGCGTGCTTCGCACGCCAACGCCCGTATTGGGAGAATTATCAATACACAATGCATTGCGTGCTTCGCACGCTAACCCGCAATTGGCAGTATTTTCAATACACAGTGCATTGCGTGCTTCGCACGCCAACCCCCTTATTGGGACAATTTTTAATACAAAGTGTATTGCGTGCTTTGCACGCCAACCCCAGTATTGGGAGAATTTTCAATACACAGTGCATTGCGTGCTTCGCACGCCAACCCCCTTATTGGGAGTATTTTCAATACACAGCGCATTGCATGCTTCGCACGCTAAACCGCAATTGGCAGTATTTTAAATATATAATGCATTACGTGCTTCGCACGCCAACTCCCGTATTGGGACAATTTTTAATACAAAGTGTATTGCGTGCTTTGCACGCCAACCCCCGTATTGGGAGTATTTTCAATACACAATGCATTGCGTGCTACGCACGTCAACCGCCGTATTGGGAGTATTTTCAATACAATGTATTGCGTGCTTCGCACGCCAACCCCCGTATTAAGAGAATTTTCAATACACAGCATTGCGAGCTTCGCACGCTAATTTTAAGCCTATGTGCTTTAAAATATTAGTGATTATTACGTAGAAAGATTCAACAATAAAAAATAAAGTAATTTCTACTCATTTAGGCTATAAATATAAAAAATAATAGGTCAGCTCCTAGCATACGAAATTTGCGAGTTAAATAGGCTAATGCAAATAGATTATTGTATACTATGACATCTTTGAAAAAGCTACAATAGTTGCCTAAAACTTAATGGAGGGCATATAGAAAATATGTCTGTTAAAAACTAAAGTTTTCAGCTGTCATTTACTTTTTTTATTGTCTAAAAATAAAACATTTTAACCAATTACAACTTCTTTACTATTTATTTTCGCCCATAATACACTTCATACCACCCATTTAAGTCTCCTAACACGGGCCCACTTGAATATACTATATCAATAAAAACAGTTTAATTCAACACTTTATAATGCTATTCGCCTTCTTAAAACATCTCCGTCGTAGATAGGATAACAAGAGACTTTAATATAAAACAACAAATGACTTTCAACACCCCCTTCTGTATTGAAACGACGGTGCAGCGTTCCTTCACATAAATGCTTTATAATCTTATAAGCCTTTAATAGTAAAAGCATGCTTTAAAGTTTCAACGACGACTTTACTGGGTAAAGTTCAACAACCGGCTCCGCCACTACTTCCAGTAACAAGACTAAACTTTATTCGACGTCTCTGGGGATTTCGATAAGTTTTTACGATTCTCCTGCTTTTAAAGTAATTGTTGTTGGGAGGATACTGTATTTTCGATACTATAATTGACAATCGATTAAATAAAATGATAAGTTAATATGGCGCAGATTTTCTTTTCTTTTTGTTTCATTCCACAAATGTCTTTAATATGCTTTTGG
>JAGFPH010000017.1:1315908-1344473 GCA_018207615.1 Philaenus spumarius
AATTTGAATAATAGCGACGTAATTTGAATAGCGCCAGTTGTTACTTGACACACTATATAAGACAGCAGACTGTTTCTAATTTTTGTTGACATATAAACTTAAGCACAAGTTTATTTCACACCAACGCAAATTTGTCTTTGCTGTTAAACACATTCAACAGTTACAAGGTGTTTTAATGATGTTTCGTACAATGAACTAGCGTTTCTTCTAAAGTATCTCTGGTCTAGCATTCTGTTTATAAAAGTCTCCTAACCTTTGTTTGTTATAATGATTTACGCAATTCGCTCGGGAATTAATGATAAAAATGGTTTAAGTGGACTTTGAATGCATATTAATGTTCCGTCATTAGCGAAGTGGTCTTACACTCCAGCTAGCGCGAGACCGAAGCAATGAAGCTTGTTTATATTGCTTGGGATAATTAGCTTTGTTTTTCACCTTCGTATTTATATTCATAATGTTCATCTCGTTTTTATATCTCATTAGTTGAATTAAATACAGGTTAAGGTTGGCGCATCTTGACTAATGATTAGTATGCGGGGTAATATAATGGGGATTTATATGTACCAAAATATAAACTTGCTGTCTCTTTTTCTCTTTACCTATTTTACGCGTTTACCACCACGACAAGAAACAAAACACCAACACTAGAAAATTGGTTACAAAATATAATTAGCTACACTTATTTTAGAAATTATTACACAGAATGGTCCAAAAGTCAGATCACAGTTTTAAGAACTCAAAATGTTTTTTAAAGGCCTTCTATGTTTTTGTATGTTTCAAATCCTCTCTTTGGGAATTTAACGTGGAAATATTCAGCAAAAGATTAAATATTGTTTTTACATTCAATTGTACAGACTCAGCGAGCTTTATGAAAGCACTTGGGCCTCCAGGAAGACCATAGTGAATTTGTACAGCTGATTTGAGCAACAGGGGGTCAGCGGCAGACCTTCCTCGAGCTGGAAGGCCATATTTTTTTGGAATGTAAATGGAAACACTGCCACTGTGACAGGCGACAGATACCGAAAGATGCTCCAAGAATTTGTACAGCCCGCTCTTGAGAACACCACCGAGACATGGTGGCACACACAAAGCCAGAGCCACAATGGGGATTTCAAGAGAGATTTTCAGGGAGAGAATAATTTCCCGAAATTCGAGAATCAACTGGCCTCCACTATCGGCCCCAGATTATCTCAAAGGAAAGGTACACCAAAACCAACCTAGGACCCTGGACGTGACAATAGGCCCGGAAACTCTACGAAAAGTAATGGACGATCTTATTTTGAGAGCACAGGTTTGCCAAGTGGAAAATGCCGGCCGTTTAAAATCAGTTGTATTCACAACATAATGTAAACAAATTACAAGATATGTTCTTTTATTTTACACAAGGAAGTGTATTTTTATTTGAATAATAAAACTATAACCTGACTTTAGGACCGCCCAGTACTATTCCAGCAAAACTAACAATGACGACTGAATATGTTCGTAAACTAATAAAGCGGACCGACGATGGTTTAGTACTTTATCAGTAAAGTTTTATACGTAAAATAATTTAATATTATAGTTTTTCCAAACAGCCGTGCGCTCTGAACGATAAAATCGAAGTAAAATCGCTCCTACACACTCACACTACCTACATGAGCGCAGATTCATAGAAGAAAGATTAGCGCCAGGTAAGTGTGTCTGCGCGTGGAGAGCGAGGGTAGATTTTACTTTGATTTTATTGTTCAGAGCGCACGGCTGTTTGGACAAACTATAGACCTTTAAAATAATTTTAATTTTCTTCACGTCAATGAAAAAAGTGGGAAATATTTTTTAAAGACTCCAGCCTTGCACTGAACGATCATTAGAATATATGTCAAACTCGCCTATACTGAAACCATTGTCTGCCCTTTTCTTTTACCTTTTGTTTGTTACCCAAGTAATTCTTCTCCGTCATAATGTGTATGTATATGTCTGTTTTCCTATATTTTCCTTCGTCTGTGTTAAGCTGCCAAATGAATAAATGCCGTCAAGTAGACAGGGCAGGGTGATTATGGGACTACGTTTTTGCACCGAGTTGCGACAGATGACGACGCCATCTTGTTTTTGATGACGTAAAGACGAGCTTGGATGATCGAAAACGTCCCAACATAGGCTCTATAGAAGTGCATCCTAGATGCGTTGCTGACTTGAACGGTCTCTCTTCCGCTCTCGTCACGTTCTCGTCGCGTGTTTATGACGTAATAACGAGCCCAACACGCATTTTCCGATCATCCAGGCTCGTTATTACGTCATCAAAAACAAGATGGAGTCGTCATCTGTCGCAACTCGGTGAAAAAAACGTAGTACCATAAGAGCCCATGTTGGGGCTCACCTCCCACCCTGTCTACTCCGTCACTATCGAAACCAAGACTAAAATTTGTAAATCTTACTTGTGTATTTTTTTCTATAAAACTAAATATTAAGAAATTCTAAAAATATTAGTTTTGATATTTTAAAATGCCTTTTCAAGCGCTTCCCTACGACGGACTTTTTCCATAGGAAAGACGAGCTATTGCAGTGACCTTTATGGTGAGACCTGAGGTCGGGAGTAGTAAATGAGCACCGATCACGGCCCCAAGAACACGTTGTCGGGTGTCATTAAATTTTGTTTTATATTTGTGTATGTGTGTTCGCACTCTAGTGGCCGCATTTTACGACCGATTTGGTTCAAATTTGGTACAAACGTTGGTTTTTTAAGTCGCTCGTGCGCGTTCGTTAACAAAAAATACCGAACAACCAGACGCACGTTTTTTGACAGAAAGTAACAATTTGTTGAGGTTTTCGTACTAAAATGAATCATTTTGGGGTGTTGTCTAGAAAAATTAATGCAGGAGATTATTCTGCACATTTTGTTTTTTTTTTTACACGAAATCCGTCAAAACGTAAAATACCATAAAAGTACCAGGTTAAAATCAACGTAGGCTGACAAGCAGGATAAGCGAAGCGAAACAGACCACTATCAGAGCCCGCAAGGTCGAGGTGCAAATCTCAAAGTTGGTTTTTCCGCGGAACGAAGCAACGCCTGATCTGGGCTGGAGGCTGAGGTGCAATCAAATTCTGCAAAACATATTCAACACAGTCGTGAGTAGACCAATTTTCCAAAGATTTCGATACCCTACAACATGTAAATTTAATTTTTTAAATTCGCTCAACTCACGTCAGCTGTTCAGCTGTGTGATCGAATTATTTTGATTCCTGATTATTGGAACACACTATGGTTGGCACGTTTTCATTGTGAAAACCCCTTTCCGTATCCAACGGGAGTTCCGGTAAAGATTCAGATATTTTAAGGTACATGACTTCCGAGACACAAAAACAGTAATTGTATAAATACAGATGGAAATATATGTGCTGGCTATATGCGCAGAAGCAGGGACGGCCAATGCGCTTGCGCAACAGCGATAGGCCAGTGTAGCGAGTCAGTCGGTAACAGAAGTTCGTCGCGTTGTTTAGTACACTACCGTTCCTAAAAACATTGTAGTGTTGACGCCCCGTGTTTAAATATATGATAAGGAAACAATTACTTATTTCTACTCTGTGTGTGGTGTACAAACAAAAATGGAAATCAGCGACACAGTAAGCCACCCCAAGCGTTCCAGCCGTAAAAAACAGACTGGGTAGTAGAGTACTGGCAGCAGTAACATCCCCCACCCCGCCACAAATAGAATACCTGTTCCCTTCAACACACACATCGCCTGCCTGCGCAACCAGCTTCTTCACATATATTTCCATCTGTACGCATTTTTAATAATTAAAACTTCGTACCATTGTATTTGCATAACCTAACAGAACTCCGATCCAATGCAATATTTCGTTCCACTGGAAATTCGACTATAGTGGCGCTATCTATTGGGGAAACGACGGAAGCTGCATGAAACACCAATGCTACCAATGATTTCTCCCTAGTTCTACCTTGCGGCGCGATCATGCACTATTTTCCCGACAACTTTTTTTCGGCACACAGCCCTCGTATGCATGCATGATCTATTTTATTATTCATGATCTATGTTAGTACGCTATAAAAACACAATTGAATCGATCACAACGGCATGAAATAACGGTCATGTTTTGCTAATTAATCTGGAAACAGAACTAACATTGATGCTCGGCGAACTATATTAACATAAAACATAACAGAACTTGAAACAAAACAACATTAATGTCAACTGATGTTTATTAAGCACAATGACGTCGTATCAAGTTGAAGTCAAACAATGAACGGAAAACAAAGTTACCTCCTGTTAGTATTTACACAGAGCTAAAGCGACATTGTAATTTTGAAAGTTACGAATACATTTTGAATGAGAATGCAATTTACACTCGGGTACAAACTAACAAAAACGTCTTCGTTGAAACAATGTTTGGGTGTGTTAAACATAGATTGCGTAACTCGAAAACGTGAAATAGTCGAGAAAACAATATGTGTTGTCGATAGTGTATCGATTTATAACTACGAATTGAAATTTATCAGAACTGTGGTTCAGTAAAGCGGGTAGCCTAAGTGAAACAAATAGGTGGATTTTGTGTCGCACGAATAAAAACGGAATATCGCCATAAATATGTGCAAGAGATAAAATAAAACACTTTATATATGAACATGTATATTGGGGATTTTTTTTGGTTTGGAAACAGCGATGGTTTTTAGTTACCCAACTACCAAGATTTGAATTTCGGGGCCTCAGGTGTGCTAACGTCAGCTACAATAAGCTCTTTTTGATTGTACCACGGACTAGCTATTCCTAGAAAATATTAGTATAAAATAATCTGTTTGCATTTGCTTCGCCGCGAATCCCGGGCTATGAACGCAGGGGCGGGTAAAACAATTTTTTGATTCCATAGTGGCTTACGTTTTCTCAAGAACCGCTGCCTAGAGGCACAACGTTGGAAATTACAACCTTTTGAAGGGCATCTAGCCGATATTCTTCCACTAAACGATTGCAGCAAAGTAATTAAACGACTGCCAGAGTTGATCTTTCGTCATTTAGCGATCGTGTTAATGTAGGTCCAAAGATCCAAGTGCGCACGGGCCACGTTTGTTTAATCTAACTGGCTATTTATTACGCTTGGGAACGGGATGGCGCTATGAACTTACTTTACCTAATGCATACTAATGGCTAGTTTCCAATCTAACCCAACTGTACCACTTTCACTACATTACGTCGACTGTAACTGTTAAAGGAGCTTATACATAACATCAGAGTCGGTATTTAGTTAGAGATAAATTGATTGAAGCATTGTGTAGGTATCCATATTTTGTTCTATTTGTAGTTTGTAAATGCAGAAATCTTTACCTTAACTCATTTTATTTCTAAATCTTAGCACAAAAAATTTGCATTTATTTTTCAAATGTGGACCCGTAAAAAACCAAAGCAACTCTTGCTGAATTTACTATGATCATAACAGAAACAGTCTTTTTAGGTATATAATTTATCCCACAATTTACAAAATTAAGAAGGAAATTCAACTGTATGTTAAGGAGATGTTTTTGAATGAATAATATTATTTCTTTAGAGTTAGGGCAAAAGGGCTTAAGTCAGAAATTGTTAACTTTATTGTACAAATAAAATATATATTGTTTGTGATTTCAATGGTTACTAGGTCAAACTTCAATGGTAAAGAAGTCGAAGTTATAAAAATTTCGTGGTTTAAAAAAATATATATGTACATAAATATCTTATTAAAAGTATTCAGAACCTCCCAAGCCGAGACCAGGTAACTAAACTACACGCGCTATAACTTTGCACTTGGGATTTTTGGAGTTTACTGTGAAAATGGTATCGGCAACGTCGCACTGTTGAGACGAGCGGATGTGTCTTTACGCGCTGACTCACAGGTGCACTTCCTGAGAAGGCTCTTTCGAAATTGCAAATTATTATTTTTTTCTTCTGATACATTTTTCAATATTTCTTATCATAACATGTTTGGTCATACTTTGCTGATAATAAATATCTAAAATGTATTAAAATTTGACAATTATAAGTATTGTTTATAGATGTACAGGGTGATTCAGTAAAGCGTAGCGGGCTTTGCAGATTCAGATTCTACATGCAAAAATAAGTCGAAAATGTAGTAAAAAATTTTTTCGATTTCGGCTTAGTTTAGCCGTAATTCGCCATTTTGTTTTTTTACAAAAGTTCACTGTAACTCTGGAAATAGATAAGATATAAAGTTCAAATTTAGAATAAGCATTTTATATGTTACAATTAACAAGTATACCAAACACAAAGAATTTATTTTTATAATTTTCAAAATGGCGGCAGTTACAACTTTTTAACGTGGAATATCTTAAAAACCGTTAACTTTACAAAAAAATTACAAGAGACAAAATATTTTTATTTTTTAACGACAGACAGTAGTTTTTTTTTGTAGTTTCAGTAGGTCAAAGGATAACTGAGTTATCGACAAAAACATAATTTCTTGGTAATTGTCTACAACAAACAAAATTAGCCTAAAATCATATTTTTTTTTAATTTAACAAAGTTTTTAGTTAATTTTGTAGCGGGCTATGCAGATTCAGATTTTACATGCAAAAGTAAGTCGAAAATGTAGTATAAAATTTTTCGGTTTTGGCTTAGTTTAGCCGTAATCCGCTATTTTGTATAAAAAAAGTACTTTGTATTGTACTTTTTACAATAAGATATTTAATGTCAGCAGGTTAAAAACGACATTTTTGAAAGTTTATATTATTTTGAATTTATTATTTTGTTAATAGTATTTGTTTTATATTTAAATGTTAATTTTTCCGCAAAACGATCACAATATATTTAGTTTACCCTTTTTCCAATACTATTAGTTGTCTGATTACAAACATTTTTATATATTATTTCTTGTTAGAAAATTATCTTTAAGATGCATAGTCATAATGAACTTTTCATTAAGTTTTGAAGAAAAAGTGTAATTTTACTAGAAGCCTAGTTGTGAGTCATCGTCCAACCGGAAACATTTGATAAGTGGGATGGGGTAGCGAGCCGACCCACAGCGTTGCCAAACTGTGCAAGTCCCAAGTGAAAAGTTATCGCGCGCGGGGTATAGTCATATCCCGTCAGCTTGGAAGCGAGCCAACCACCGTTTGCTTTACTTCCGCCCTCCTACCCTCAAATCACAGATATGAAAAGTTACCTAGTCTAGCCGAGATTCGAACCCGGTATCTTCTGATCAGGAAGATGCCACGCTATCCACTCGGCTATGGCTTGCCGGAAAACGGACAAAAAAACAACACTTTAGTTACTTGCTACCGTATTGCCTATCTCGCCCCTTCTCCTCTCGCTGTTATAATATATACTGCAATGCAAGCCATGAGTTTGTCAAAACTTTGAGTGCTTCTCCTGTAAAGTGACAATTTTTGATTTAAGCCCTTTTGCCCTAACTTCAAAGATTTTAAACCTTAATTTTTGGATATTCGAGTATTAAATTTGCATGTTTCGGCTTCCGAAAGCAGACATGACAGAACGAATAAAACAGCTGTTTATTGTCACGTGTTTTACATGTATTAGTACTCCTGAAATTTAATTGGCCTCAGCATTGAAAAGTCTAATGCTAATGAAATTCATATTTGATTTATATTGCTAATCTTGGTAAAGAATTATAAAGACACGATCTGGATAAGAGAACGGAGAGAGAAGAACGTGAAGGGGAAAACGTTCTCTCTCGAGTGGTATGAGAAAGTTTCGACCCAACAACTTTCTTATTTTAGAATGGAAAATACTCCGAAAGTGTCGCACTTACCACATACACAGAGAGAATGATATACAATTAAAACCCTTACAAAATTACCATACGGGACACACTACAAAGAAACGAATATTTATAGTGACAAGGGAAACAGAACGGGAACGAATAAAACAAACTTAAGTACGAATGGTAACAAAAAAACTCGGCGCTATCAAAGACGATGGAAATAATTTAAAGTCCATTCCAACAACCTGAATACATTTTAATGAAGGATTTTAAGGGTGACAGGGTTGAGAGTGCAAATTACAGCCTTTCTGTCCGGAACAACCCCCGAACCTGTCGTTACAGAGATGAAGTATTTACATTTCGAAATTAACAGGATTCATCTTTGCGTTTTGTGAAAAGTTCAAGTGTCCCGAGTCGTTTAAAATATTTTGCTTTCGAAGTGTACTCGGCTTTCACGAGAACACTTTGTGGTAGTATTATTAGTACTTGATTATTATTAAATGTAATGCAAATAGTAAAGCTGTACATTTTAGATCTGTACCCTTTACAGTAATTTGAGGTCAGACGAGCAAGATGAACGCCGTTCGAGCGCAGGTAACATGAGTCACGTATAAAAATTACAGATCTTCAGAATTTTATTCAGGACGTTTGAACTGGAAATGTTAATTTATTTTGTTTGGTAAGTCGACTCCTACATCTTAGAAAATTTTGTAAAAAATAAAATTTACGAAATCGATTCGAAAGCAATTTTTTAGGTCAAGCACTTTGAAATAAACATATTTTATCACTTGACATTTTTTCTAAAAACTCTTCCTTTTAGAGTAATTAGCAACTTCATGTCAATTTATTTTAACAGGTTTAGGGCCGCCATTTTGTTTTGGGTGGTCCGATTTTTATTTTCTGTATGTCATTTTCCTAGTCTTAAATATACCTTTAAAATGAGGTATCACATGACCATACATCCCATTTAACAACTTTGAGTTGCCCCCAAAATCCCCCATTTTTAGGGGACACTCGAAATTTCCGATTGCTTCAAAAGATACTGTGGGCTAAGTTAGTATCGTTCCCCAAAGGACATTTGTTTGTTTTAACAAACATAAAAGTTAAAGGGGGGAGGGGTTTTAAGCCACCTGGTATAATAGTGTTTTACTTGATCTCTCTGGATATCTGTTGAATGTAAAAAGAACATTTTGTTTTTTACAATTTAGTATTTAATTTCTGATTAGAGTCTTTTAAAAACAGAAAGTACTAAATTAATTTTTGTTCATTTAATTTGCACTACCGAGTGACTGAAACGGAAAAACGTCTTTTAGAGTAAATTCTTTCACGGATCCTAACAATTTTCTTGCGCGTTTCGGATAGCCTACATCTTCAAGAATAGAATACCAACAACGTCTTTCTCAAATCCCATTCTTTTATCTTTATCTATCGCTCTCTACTTTATATGGTCCCTACCACGGTAGTCGGATTAAAATAGATAAGTTAAAAACAGCTGATTGTCGTCGCTTGAGAGCATTTCATTGCGCAGGCGTCGAGCTGAAGAAGAGACGAGGGTTAATGGGAAAAGCAAGGCGCAGATTGATCTCACTTGCCGTCAATGTGTAAGACAGAATTAGGTTATCCCCGAGTTAATCGCGTTGAGAATATGTGCTCGTATATAAGGTACACCTGAACATCGCTTTGACTTAATCAGCAAGCGCGATGAACACACGTAATGATCTACGTAGAACAGTTAGACATTATCAAGTGAAATCATTAGGTAAAACGTAAATTTGCTGTATTTAAAGATTTATTTCATATAAATAAAATACTGTTTGGGGATTTCACTTGAAGCGAACAATTTTCTACTTCGCTATACTGAAATAGTACCAGGAGACCGAGCTAAAGCTCGATTATAAGCAGGGCTATGATTTCAATAATAAATATTGGATTATTGAGTTTTGAGGTTAGGCCTATAACATTAAATAACTAAATAAAGGGTATATTCAACATTAGGCTTACCTGTAATAAAAATACAGTTTAAAGGATTAACCATAATCTCAACGCTATGCCTCAGAAATAAGTCAGGCCTAAATTAAAGTTTAATATTTCAATATCGATTTAGGCCTAGGGCCTAGTTCGCTCACGTCAATAACTATTATTGCAAATTTCCGTGAACATCGTTTAGGTTAGGCCTATAACATTAAACAACTAAAGGGTATGTTTATTTAGCAGAAGTATTCGTTGCCATGGTAACTATAAATAGATACAACATTAGGCTTACCTCTAATAAAATACAGTTTAAAAGAAAACAGATGATTATTGTAATGGCATTGAAAACATTTGCATCAGCTGTGCTTCGTTTAAAAGAAAACAGATGATTATTGTAATGACATTGAAAACATTTGCATCAGCTGTGCTTTTTATTGTTTAAAATGGACAAATTTCACATTTTAATTTAATAAAAAGACGTAGAAAACGAATTTTCCCAGACTGGTGACCATTTCCAATCGATTTCTCGTGGCCAAAAGCCCCATATAAAATCAAAAAATCAAAAATCCTTAGACGGAGATTCCAGATCCATTTAGCAGACAGACAATTATCTCTCGCTTTAGAAGATAAGATTCTAATATTAGTAATGAATATACAAAACTTTCACTTTTATAAATATTACTCTATGGGTATTGAAACTGCGCATATTTTACAAAAAACCGAATAAATCTTTATATAATACGCACAGGAATAAGATATTTTTAAACAATATTAATAATAATATAAACAATATTTGATGACAAGGAAACATTATTTGTATTATGAATAGTTTATAATATTTCAAAAAATAAACGGTACCAAGAACTGGCACAAACTTTCTCACAAACATATTTAAATTATTAAACAAATTCACTGTGACTTCATAATTGTAGGAGGGGTAGGAGAGGTGATATTAAAGCAGGGGATTAACTAATAAATATTATTATTATTAGCTAGAGAGAAAACTATTCGATCGATTTCGAATAAATTTGCACTAGACATGTTAATTATTCCTGTATGGATGCACGAAAAAAGGTTTTGACATTTTTTGGAAAAAAAACCCCATTTTCGGCCAAAAAAAACCCCCAAAAATCAGTTATTATTATTCGAGAATTTTTAGAAAGATGCGATTTTTTGCATATGTTAGGGTACATTAATGGGCTACAAATAAGCCAAATTTTATCAAAATCGTTAGAGCCGTTTTTTATAAAAAAAGAATAGCTTTTTTGGGGGGGTTTTTTTGCCGAAAAAGGAGTTGTTTTTCAAATAATTTCAAAACCTTTTTTCGTGCATCCATACAGGAATAATTAACATGTCTGGTGCAAATTTATTCGAAATCGATCGAATAGTTGTCTCTCTAGCTTTGTATACATACAGAGATACAGACAGACATTTTGTAAAAACCACTTTTTTGGATAAGGGGCTCCCAAAACGGATATTTCCAAAAAAATCTCAACATCGATGTTTTTTGCGATTACTATATATACTTTCTCTATACTATAGTATAGTGAGAAAGTAAAACTATATTCATTCAAAAACTGTTACCACCGTACCCAATCATAGTTTCTCTGTTCAATAATCTGTTTGCATATGCTTCGCCACGGGTGTAAATGGGAAGCCGAGACAGTTAGTGAGGGAAGCGAGCAAAGGAAGCGCCCTCTAATAACAAATTAAATTTTGAAAGTTTCAGAAAAGGAGCTAAAATTATATATAATTCGTCAGATATAGCAGGACTTCTCAGATACGTTGGCGGGAGGGAAGGATTTAGGCAAGTGGGGACGCCGGCCGCTGAAGGGGAAGGGACTCCACGCACAGACAATATATTTATTGGAAACCCGTACAAGGGCTTCCAGACCAAAGTATTATGTTCAGAGCGCGGCAACAGACTGAGTGTCTCTGACCCTCCACCCCTCGAATCAACTCCGAGTCTACTGCGCATCTCAAGGCCCTTGTCTAGAACATTTTACTTAATTTGTTTTATAAATTAACTAGAGGGCTCCCATTCTGCTTGCTTTGCTCACCAAACCCCGCAGCGAAGCAAATGCAAACAGATTACTATATACTCTGATATGGTCAACGAAACGTCGATTGAATACGACAGAGGCCCTTAGATAAAGGTAGGGCGATGGGGGTAGTGGTGACGTAGATTCTGACGCATACGCAATAGGCCAGAGTTTTTGCGTGAATGACACGAATTTGATTATATTATAGAGAGACAATAGCTGGTCCAAATGACGAACAAATTATATAACTATTCCTTAACTGATAAGTTGGGCTTTTTACACAGTGAAGGTGGGGTTTTACAGAACCCACGATGTTTTTTAAAGGATTACTTGTGATGCAACTGATATTATTTTTATTTAAAGGCTCAACAACAAATGACAGTACAAAAACAGGGAATAATACTAATAACCAAATCTTATTTGTGTTTTTTATAATTCGCACGCACAAAACGAATTTGTAAAAAAACATACTTTACTCAAATTTTTACTAAATAAAAAAGGTTTCTTTTATATGTTTAACACAATGAAGACACAACCGTAAAATACTGGAACAACATAAAACGGCAGAATTTGTCAAAACGTTGAAACATTCCACACGTCTTTGGACTCATAATTTGCAGGTGTAAAACCAGATTAAAAAAACAAACTACCAAGAGACAAAACAGCTGTGCTTTTGATTGTTATCAAATGTTATTCAGTTTTACTGTAAACGTGATCACGTCTGGGAAGGTTTTCTAACTCAGGTACGACATACTTAAACAGCACATATAAAACAGATCCTCCATTATTGAAATGTAAGCGCATTAATCTGTGAACACATCTTATCTACTGGCAATAGGTTTAGGATATCGGTCCCGGGAAACCAGTCAAATCGTCACCGTTTCCGATCTCATTACGTGAACAATAAGATAATAGCGCTCGCTTAGCAAGAGCATCGTGGGTATTTTACCTTACACCCAATTATTTGCTTCTCGCAGCGCCCTCGGGAGTTATAGCAAAGCAGAGTATGTGGTTTACTATCGCAAGAAAAGCACGGAGACGGGATGGATTGTCAGGAGCTTCGAATTAAACATTTTTAATTCTATCGGGGTGAAAACGTTATGATGGCTAAAACAGTGTCTTTCATTTAAGGAAATTTGTCAAACCATTATACATGGAGCTTCAAAATTTGGCACGTTATTAGTGGACACTTAAAACTATGTTACAGATAGCGCCAATCAGGATGGTGTGTACACATAGCGCGAAGAGGGGGTGTGCAAGTCTCCTACGCCGTCTCCCACCACATTTCCCCTCTCGCGGCGGAGTACAGTCAAAGCGCCTGCCCTACCTAATTCATGTCTGCTTTGTAGTCGTGTTGATTGTTTATCAACACTTTTTGGGAGTGACTGTACTGAAGACTCACAGTCGAGTAGGAGAGAGTAAGACGTTACAGAGCATGCTCAAGTGACGCTTCACGCTACTTGGCACTATCTGTAACACGTATTCAGTGGAGCATTACCTTCTCTGGAGATCTGCCCACAAGAGTCAGTAGAAATCTTAAATGAGAGCACAGGCTCATGAACATCAAATTAAAAGTCGGTTCTAACACAATGCCGCAAATCCGATCTCAAAAGCTTATACATTTTAGGAACGGATAACAATTTATTGGGAAATATCATTTTTCGGTGTTGTAACAACGAGTTTTCAGTAAAATAAAAGTCTTGCAAGTAATTTAGGAATCATAAACGGGTTATTAGCGAATTTCCACAGAAGAAAAAATGAGCTATTGCAGTGGCCCTTACGGTAAGATCCAAGGTCGGGAGTAGCAAATGAGCATCGATCTTGGTAACCAGATCACGTTTTGGGATGTCATTAAAAATCATATACATATATGTATATATGCATATATATGTACGCACTCTACCGGCCGCATTTTAATTCCGATTTGATCCAAATTTGGTACACATGTTGGTTGCACGCTATACATTGTGTATTGAAAACACTTCCAATATGCAGAATGACGTGCGAAGCACGCAATGCTTTATGGATTAAAGATACTCCTGATATGCGGAATGGCGTGCGAAGCACGCAATGCATTGTGTATTGAAAATACTTTCAATATGCGGAATGGCGTGCGAAGCACGCAATGCTTTGTGGATTGAAGATACTCTCAATATGCGGAATGGCGTGCGAAGCACGCAATGCTTTGTGTATTGAAGATACTCCCAATATGCGGAATGGCGTGCGAAGCATTTTGCAGCTGTTCAGCACTGTCGTGATTAGACCTATGTCCCAAATTGTTGGTTGAAACTCTAAAACATAGGCCTATCAACTTAATTTTGGAAATTTGCTCAACTCACGTCAGCGGTTCAGCTGCGTGGTCGAATTATTTAATATATGTTGATTACATGATAAGTTTTGTTTAGAACACATTAAATTATATACACGCATGTGGTGTACATTGCTACACTAACACTGCTGTTTTGTGCGTGCTTTAGTACGCTCCTGTTGGTGTGGTGGGCGGGTCGCGGAAGGGGAACTACGCGGTTATTTCGTTTAGTTTTTTGTAAATAAACTGCTGTTGAAATCAAAAATTTGATAAATTTCAAAGCCACATACTTAACAAGTCTATCCGGCCTGTCTGACTGAAAAGTGTTCAATGATAAACGCTTAAAAAGTTATTTAACTTGTTGAAAGCAGCACGAACCTGGAAGAACCTGCCAGATTTTCTAGGCAATCAATCAGCTGGCAATGGGCAGGGGTTGGGGTAATTTTAATGACGTCGTGGAGGGTGGGGGCGGAAAAGTTTGCTGCCTAGAATCGGCAGATACCTAGAAACGTCCCTGCTCAAGTTGCAGGTCTCTAGTATCGTAGCAAGTGTATGAAATATTATTTATTTATCCCACTTCACTCCTAAACTCAAAATTAAAAATGGGTGTATTTCTTGGATATCACCTACAAATGTACGTATCAAATTCCAGTTCTCTAGCTTGTAAGAAGTTAGTGGAATTATATTTATTGTAAAGGGGTAGTAGTTATCACATTTTAACTTCTTAGACCTTGACACAAATTCGATGAAATAAATGTACCAAATTTTAAGGGAAATAAAATTATGAACATTTATTGTTTCAGGGGTTGGTATCTACTTTTTCCAGTTTTTGAAAAACACCGTCTTATTATACAGGGCGGAGAAAAAGTCTGGAAACGGTTTAATATTTCGTATATGAAGAAAATTTGAAGGTAGATGTGATTGAGGAACATATTCTATGTAAAAATACTATTTTATTCAGATTTCAAAAAAAATTATCCGCCAACTTGAATGTAACTTTGTTTTTTTTTATGGAAAGGTGGTCATGTGATACACCATTTCGATGTAGAATTTCAAGAGAAAACCAACACTGAAATTCGCACATCCATATCTTTAACCGATTAAAAATGGCGGCCAAAAAACAACGAAATCGTGTTTTTCGATTTTGATCCATTTTACTGTACTATTTAAAAAATATTTATTATTATTCTTCTTGGATTCATAATTAAATACGCTTTCAAACGATATTCCACACGACGATATTTGGTTAAAACACTCGAAATCAATTTTGAAAAAATCTAAATGGCTGTAGCTCAAATTTTTTTAAATAATCCCAAATTGATGTTCAAATTTTACCGTTGGTTCTCTCTTGAAATTCTACATCGAAATTGTATATCACATGACCACATTTACATTTAAAAAACAAAACTACATTCAAAATGGCGGATCCAAGATCGCGGATAATTTTTTTGAAATCTTAATTAAATAGTATTTTTACAAAGATTTCCTCAATCACATCTACCTTCAAATTTTCTTTATATTACGAAATATTAAACCGTTTCCAGACTGTTTCTCCGCCCTGTATATTAATTCATTTTTTTAATACTTTTGGTTGAAACAAATTATTTTAACCAATTATTTTGTTCAGATTCTTAAAAATTATTTTTCAAACTTAACTCTTTAAACCGTCTTCAATAACCAACAAATCCACAAATCGTATCGAAGATGATAACCGGCCCTTCACACGAGATAACGCTCGGACTACTTGCCATAATAACGGGGTCATTTAGTTTGAACTAGGACGTAATTAAGTTTATATCTCATCCCGGGTATTAGTTGTTACAGACGCCGGCAAGGAAATCTAACAACGCAGTATAACAACAAATAGCTCTGAAACTTCATTCAAACATCTAACCTCATTTGCTAAGTTGAACTCAAATACAAAATCAAATGAAAATATGAAGACAGTAGTAGACGTCCTTCTAAACTAGGAGATTGTTTGTGTATTCACAATGGTTTACCTATAGAATATACCCCACTAAAAGCGAGCGTACGTACGTACGTGAGTAACAAAATAGTGCAGTTTATAACGCAAGGCTATATTGTTTCACTTATTGATTCTTAAATCAGCTGTTATACCTTCAACAACTACATGAACAAAACCGAGTCTTTACAACTCTGGTGGAAATGAATGCTCAAAACCTTTAAGGATTATAATTAATTCCCCCGAAATAAGACGAAGACATCAAACGTACAACCAGGCACGTGCGCTACACTCTTTTGTTCACCGCGAAGTACTTCTCTAAGTGGGTCTCCTTCTTATAATTACTTAGGGTTTTGACAAATTTTACCACCTTGAATATCCTCAAAGGCACATTTTTTTTTAAGAACGAAGCAAATAAAAAGATTATAAAAAATATTCGTTTTCAACTACTTCTATAGTATGCTATAGCCTACGATATGTTTTGAGGTTATAAAATGAATATAAATACAACCTTTTATTATCAATATATTCATTTATACAAATTTAAAGAAAATATACTCATTCGTTTAGTTTTGGAAACATTCGTACATCTTTGTACAACATATAATCATATTCCGTTATTAATTTCTTCATTATAATACTAATAACTTCTAAATCATATGATCTATCAATATGAAATATTTCGACCACGCAGCTGGACCGCTGACGTGATTTGAGCAAATTAAAAAAATTAAGTTTACAGGTCTATGTTTTAGGGTTTCAACCAACAATTTTTGAAATAGGTCTGTTCACGACAGTGCTGAATAGCCGCAAAATGCTTCGCGTGCCACTCCGCATATTGGGAGTATTTTCAATACAAAGTGCATTGCGTACTTAGCGAATTGAGCTTTTGCAGTGACCCTTATGGTAAGACCCAAGGTCGGGAGTAGCAAATGACCACCGATCATGGCCCCCAGAACACGTTTTGGGGTATCATTAAAAATCATACATATATATGTAGGATACATACATATGTATACATGTGTTCACACTCTAGCGGCCGCATTTTAAGTCCGATTTGGTTCAAATTTAGTATACATTTTGGTTGTCTACGTTGCTCGGACGAGTTAGTTAGCAACAAAAAAATCAATAATACGTAAGCACGTTTTTTGACCGGAAGTAACTGTTTTTTGAGGTTTTTCCTAAGAGAATGAATTTGATTTTGGATTTTTTTCTACAAATATAAATGTAGGATGTTATTCTGCACATTTTGTTTTTTTACGCGACCTTATAGCTCGCTTGTTTCCCCCAAAATAGATCAAAACGTAAAATACCATAGAAGTACCAGGTTCAAAGCCACGTGGTGGATGCTACTGCGGGGTTGGCGTGCGAAGCACGCAATGCATTGTGTATTGAAGATATTTCCAACACGGGGGTTGGCGTGCGAAGCACGTAATGCTTTGTGTGTTGAAGATACTCCCAACACGGGTTTTGGCGTGCGAAGCAAGCATGCCTATAAACTTAATTTTGGAAATTTGCTCAACTCACGTCAGGGTTCAGCTGCGTGGTCAAATTATTGTAAATTAAGTCTTTCCCTTGTGTATCTAAATCATCTGCCCGTGATTTTAACGGGGCAGATAATATTAGTAAATATAATGTTATAATACCCGGTATTAGTAAAACTTATTACAACTCAAAAGAAATGGCAATCTTGAAAGAAAAGCTCTTTCAACGAATAAGGACAACGGGTAGTACAAAGTATTATAATCAAAACAAAAGAATCTGGCGAAAAACAAATTAATTCCGAAAATTAGTTTAATCTACCATAATGGATTACGATAAATTCTTTCTCCACAACTTAATGTTCTTACTCTAAATTACAGAGATGCGACTAGGTTATTACACCTCCTTCAGCGCTGTGTCGATTAGCAGCGTGCTATCTGGCAACAGTTTGTTGTAGGAACGCCACGGGACATCTCTGTGGGTCGAAACGAGGCCGAAATAGTCATAAAAGGGTCATATTTATAGAAGTGTTAAACTAGTGATCCAGAAAGATCTACGTAAAAGCGGACTACTCAGTATATAAAGTTATATTCAGAGCGCAGACATTGGGTTAAGCAATACAGTTAGATAAATAATTCGTATTATTAGCGATATTCCGTAGGCTCTTATGAGCTATTGCAGTGGCCCTTATAGTAAGACCCAAGGTCGGGAGTAGCAAATGAGCACCGAACATGGCCCCAGATTACGTTTTGGGGTGTCATTAAAAATCATATATAACTTATATATGTATTCACACTCTATCGGCCGCATTTTAAGATTTGGTTCAAATTTGGTACACATGTTGGTTGTCTAAGTTGCTAGGAGAGTTTGTTCCAAAAAAAATCCAACAATCGGAAGCACGTTTTTTGACGAAGTATCTATTTTTATAGATTTTTCCTATGAGAATGAATTTGTTTTTTGAGTTTTTTTTACAAATATAAATGTAGGATGTTGTTCTGTATATTTTGTTTTTTTTACGCGATCCTATAGCTCGCTTGGTTTTCCTAAAATCGATAAAACATACCCATAGAAGTACCCGGTTCAAAGCCATGGGGTGGATTCTACCGTGGGGTTGGCGTGCGAAGCTCGCAATGCATTGTGTATTGAAGATACTCCCAAAACGGGGGTTGGTGTGCGAAGCATTTTGCAGCTATTCAGCACCGCCGTGAGTAGACCTATTTCCCAAATTGTTGGTTGAAACCCTAAAACATAGGCCTATAAACTTAATTTTGGAAATTTGCTCAACTCACGTCAGCGGTTCAGCAGCGTGGTCGAATTATTAAAATATGTAATACAACGTCCCACGTAAATGCGGTCCATCGACCAGAATGGCTCTGAAGACAGGAGACGCTGAAATGTCGTCGCATGGACCGCCTTTACGGGGGACAACTTAACGTCTATACCTGTACCTGGACTGGAGAGTTTGTTGTAGAGGCATTCTCCTTACCTGTAAAAGAGAAACAATTAATTAATCAAACGGCCAGAGTAAGAACAACGCTTAATTATTACAATAAAAAATATACACTAATGTAAATTTAAAATGGCCTCCAAATAGAAAAATTAAAAAATTCTTGTAACTGAGAAATGTTGTTTTAAAAACATTTCGTAGTTTAAAAGAACCTGATGATGGGAAGATTTGTCAACCTGGATCGATTCTCACATTGTTTCAAATTTAGTTGTTGACCTAGCGTATATTTTGTCAGATACATCATGACCTCTCAGATACGCTGGCGGGAGGGTAGAATTTAGGTAAGTGGGGACGCCGTCCGCTGAAGGGGAAGGGATACCACGCACATACAATATATTTATTGGAAACCCGTACAAATGCTTCCAGACCGAAGTATTATGTTCAGAACGCGGCAAAAGACTGAGCCTCTCTGAACCCCCATCACTCGAATCAATTCCAAGTCTACTGCGCATCTCAAGGCCACGGTTCATGCTAGACCTTCTCTAATATAAATAGGTGAGCTATGATCGGTAGCGAATTCTAGTAGAGAATACCGGAACTACGGCTAGGGAATTGGATGTGTTGAGCACACATTACTTATTTAAAAATAAAAACAAAGTTTAGCACGTGTGTAATATTTAACGCTATTGTAAAAACCGAATTCTCGACAAAATAATAGCATTTAACCTCAAAACACGTACATTGTAATGTTTTAATTAATTATTTTACGCCAGCCAAAACAAATGAATTTCACCAGTCTTAAAGAACTCGCTAAACCCGTTTTATTGATTATTAGCAAAGTATTATACGACTTTTATAAGTACTTAGTACTTCAACCGGATTAATTATTTAAACACTTTACTCGCCCCACTTAGACTACAATAAGCTGATTTCGCAAAGCATTATTATTGCAACAATGTCGAAATTAATCTTTTAACGATTCGTCCCGAACGCTTACAGGTTTGAAATATTTATCGATCTTATTTCACCCTCCGGGCGGCAACAATTACATTCCAAATAAATGAGATAAAATTAATTTCCTATTTAAAGCCCGTATCTTCATTTTTCTCCACTTTTTTTCAGAAATAATTTATTACTTTTAGAGATTATTATTTTTCGAGCACCGTTTCTTTAAACTCTTATAAATATTATTAAAATACTTCGGATTTCTTCGAGTGGTACAGTCTTATTCAGATTTTATTAAATGAAATAACGAACTTTGAAGGTTTTTCAAGGGAAGCGTTTCGTTTCGACCGTATGAGAGTACATTAAAAGTATAGTTTTTTAGAAGAAAATTACAATATTTATCAATCTAATGATGTTATTGGTATGGATATTTCGAGAAGTTTACCTGGTACTCTCGGAACTCGTACTCTATCTTCCGATTTTTAATACCTACAATAAAAAGAATTTTCTAAAAAAAAACATCTTTACATATAGATAAGATAATTAATTATATCAAATTTGAAATCAGCCATTTTTGTTTTACGTTTCAAAACGCACCATTATGTTAAAGTCTGTACATTTTATGTATACTGTATTAAATCTTATATTATATTATAAAACAAAACTGCCTTGTTTATATTACGTATACAAATAAATATTATTAACTAAAAAAGGCAGCGCGCGGGCGTAGCCCATGACTTTAGTTTATTACAGAATAACTAGGGAGTAGTAGGCTGGACCCAAGTTCCGAGTTTGAAACGGACCGGTGAACAGGTAACGGTACTAGGAACTTTTCAAATTTGCACATTTGAAGCCCATTTTGTGGGGGAAAAAGTGTAATTGTGAGCTTAAGACCACACGGGAGATGTGTAAACTTTTTAACACAACTTACGAAATAAGGAAGCACAACGTCCATTTAAAAAATACAACTTACGAAATGAGGAAGCACAATGTCCATTCCAGAGGTATTACCAATTAAACTATACATTGTGTTAACATTAACGGGTTAGTTCTATAACGTAGGACAATCTGTTATATATACCCAATTCAAGTGTACTAAACTAGCAATGCTTTCGTGGCCTAACCGGCTAAGGCGCTAGTTTATGGTGATGGACTCTGCTGGATCGAATCTCGGCAAGACCAAAACTTTTTCAAGCTGACGGAATAGAGCGTTTCATAAAATACATGAGAAAATGCGTGACGGTAAAATCCGATTCACCTGCCAACAAACATAGCGTCGAGGTGCGCCTATAGAAGTTTACACTTCAAAAAGACAATATTGGGTTAACGCCCCAAAAAATGTATTTTAGCGACTATAATAACGTGATCCTAGGGTTGACGGCAAAAATGTTACTCAATTTCACAATGAGTTCCTAGAAATCTGTATTTTTAGAGAAAATTAATTTAAAAAACATACATTTCATGGAACATCTTATTCCCTTCTTACGTATGACATGTGACAAGAAATTACATTCTTCCTTAAACGGTGCAATCATGTCTTTGTCTCATTATACCTTCGGGGGAAAAACAAAACAAAATCCCGACCAAGTTAATTTAGAAAGCAAATATGTGTCGGTCCCAGATGTCGTTCTGAGCGGAACAAATTAGGCCCTCCTAGGATGTTTAGTATGTTGCTCAGGTCGCAAACAGCCTAATCTGTCTACACACTGCATACACAATGTAGTCAGTGGCTCCCAACCGTTGATTAAATGAGCATAATTGATCGTGTTAACACGTTTGTTAAACATGTGGGCGATTACATTAGTTAAGGAATTTGTCTTTTGATTATTGAATTGTTTTAAAAGCACTGAAAAGATAGAAACTTACGACTATATTTTATTTTGAATGTACTACACTAGAGGACTATGCCCCTGCTCGCTTAGCTCACCAATCCCAGTGATGAAGCAAATGCAAACATATTGTTGTATAACCTGATATTTCACGGAAATTATGTTTCATTAGGACTGAGGCGGGCCACGGCCTCCCCCTAGCTCCCAGGGAAAGGAAAATATGTGTAATTATTAATTATAATCAGGTATTTGTCTTTAAAGAGATTAGCACTACAATATGTTTTAAATGTTATGTGCCGTTCGATTTTACATATACTTATTTTATTTTTTACAAGAGTTCAAACATGAGCTGCAATACACTGTGTATTGAAAATACTTCCAATACGCAGGTTGGCGTGCGAAGTACGCAATGCAGTGTGTATTGAAAACACTGCCAATACGGGGGTTGGCGTGCGAAGAACGCAATGCACTGTGTATTGAAAATACTCCCAATACGGGGGTTGGCATGCGAAGCACGCAATGCATTGTGTGTTGAAAACAGTATCAACAGGCGGGTTGTCGTGCGAAGCACGCAATGCATTGTGTATTGAAAACACTCCCAATACGGGGGTTGGCGTGCGAAGCACGCAATGCATTGTGTGTTGAAAACAGTATCAACAGGGGGGTTGTCGTGCGAAGCACGCAATGCATTGTGTATTGAAAATACTCCCAATATGGGGGATGGCGTGCGAAGCACACAATGCATTGTGTATTGAAAATACTCCCAATTGCGGGGTTGGCGTGCAAATCACGCAATGCATTGTGTATTGAAAATACTCCCAATTCGGGGGTTGGCGTGCGAAGCACACAATGCACGGTGTATTGAAAATACTCCCAATACGGGGGTTGGCGTGCGAAGCATGCAATGCACGGTGTATTGAAAATACTCCCAATACGGGGGTTGGCGTGCGAAGCACGCAATGCATTGTGTATTGAAAATACTCCCAATACGGGGGTTGGCGTGCAATGCACTGTGCCTCGGCCGCTTCTCATAGTGTTCAGTGTCAAGCTCATATGTGCGTCTTTAGCAGTGAATGTGTTAAGCCCCACACCTCGGTCTAGCCCCCCCCCCCCCAGAAAATATCACATGGGCACCAATGTCGACGGGTAGAGTAGTAGGATTCGCAGTAAGGCCAGAGTTTTGATTAGGACAGAAGCACTTCGACTGAATATTGCCAACTTTGTGAAGAGGCCCAAGAGTCTGCAAGACAAGTTATCTCGCACAGACGGAGAAGGATTTTTAGAATCCAGCAACCAGGGGGGGGGGGGAGCACGAACTTGATGGGGAATCGGAAACAAGGGGTACAGGTTTCTAACAAGCTAAAGGCGACACAATAAACCTAAGGTTTCAATGCAATCAGTGTCATTCACTGCAGCAATCCACCCCAAACGAATCTAATATAAGCCCCTCTTCCTAATTAATTTTTTTAAATGAGGACATAACCGACCAACAACCAATAAAAAGTTTGTAATTTTGGAAGAATTCTTTTGAAAATTCTTTTTGAAATACGACGCTGTTATTTACATTAAAATTAATATACTTGTTTAAGTATTCTTTTTGATATGAATCAAAATCAAGTAGCGTATTTTAAGGTGTATGGCTTTACAGTAAATATTTTATGGGTATCGACGCTTACAGCAATTTTTAATTAAAAACAATATTTCCACTTAGCCACCCATTTTGTTTGTTTCAAATCTCTAAATACCAGAGGCACTTGTCAATGGCTACATATCAATAAGACGAACAGTTTAAATAGGTAGGATTCAGAACAGGAAAGTGGGTCCGCTAGGAGCTCTCAGGGCGCGTTTTGCCGGCCGACCATGGGACAAGGATGGAAAGAGGAGGAGAGACAGAGAGCTCCGACTGTCATGTGACCGTGACCGTCGAATGTAGTTAGGTCAGGTAGTTGTAGTACCGCGGCAAGCCTCCATAAGGCCCAACTAAACTGTAAACGGACAATAGCGGCCGATGGCGCAAACAAACTTTTAAACCTGCTTCCCTGGTCAGAATTATTAACATGGGCACTTTTCGTCTTATTGATATGCAATCATTGCACTTGTGTAATTGTCTTGAATATTCTAAATGCTCACGTGATTGGATAAATTCGAAGGAGTACGTATTCAAACAAACTATCATATTGTCGGGTACAAAAAACGTTTTTAAAACTGACACAATTCCTTAATACATTTATTAATATACTGTAAACATTGGCCGCACGGACTCGCATCTTACCCGTAAACGATTATTAAATTGGAAAAGGGCAGGGTTGGGGAGGGTGTAGTTTATGTACTGTAACTGTACAAACAATAAATCAACGTTTGGCAAAAACCCAAAGTCGTTGGCGAAGCAGCCCTTAGCACCCCCTCGCGATGTTTCATAAATTCATCCCCCGAGTCTTAGCAATCATGAGGTTTTCTTTGAATATTTTAGTATAATGCTCCACACGTCGGGCAAGCAATGAGGATTATACAAGTAATAATTAAACTACGGTATAAGTTTGGGCGCATTTTCCATAATTGTGTGCTGCAGAGCCTTACATTTAGAATACTAAAACTTCTGATAGAAATTATTATTTGTATTTCTAATTTCTAGGTTAGGTATGTGTTTAGGAGTAGGCCTAAGTCATACTGGTTCATATTAACCTTTATTATAACAACTGTTATACCAAAATATTGATAATTTTATTTTTATATTACATAATATTTATCTTAGCTTAAGTTATAAATTAGTATTAAACCTTTTATTTAATTACGACTCATTTAATTGTTTTTGTATTATATATAACTAATTGTACATAACTTATGTGAGCACCTATTTTTTCAAAATGAAACAGTTAAACATTTTTACAGTTGCTTTTTAAAAGTGAATTTCCATAGGAAAGATGATCTATTGCAGTGACCTTTATGAGCGCCGATCATGGTCCCCAGAACACGTTTTGGGGGGTCATTAAAATTATATATAAATTTGTTAGCATTCTAGCGTTTGCATTTTAATTCCGATTTGATCCAAAATTGGTACACATGTTGGCTGTCTACGTCGCTCGGACGAGTTCGTTAGTCAAAAAATCCAACAACACACATTTTTTGACAGGCAGTAACATTTAGAGTCCAACAAAATAAATGTAGGATGTTATTCTGCACATTTTGTTTATTTACACGACCTTATAGCTCGCTTGGTTCCCCCAAAATCGATCAAAACGTTAAATACCATAAAAGTACCCGGTTCAAATCCACGTGGTGGATTTTACCGTTAGGGCATCTTCTGATCCGGGGCCGACGGGCGAGTTTGTACACTGCGAGCGAAGCGAAGGTCATAACACGAGGCCGCAAGGTCGAGGTGCAAACTAGCAAGTGGAGTGGAACGAAGCAGCACGTAAGCCGCGGGGCTAGAGGCTAAGTTACAAAAAAATTCTACTAACACGTACAAAATTTCGTACACGTACACACAGGCAACTGTGAGAAGAACAATTGAGAAGAACAATTTCCCAAATAGTTGGTTGAAACCCTAAAACATATCAACTTAATTTTGGAAATTCGCTTCAGCTGCGTGGTCGAATTATTTTTAATTTAATTTGTATTCACGTTATAGGAAGCGAAAAGGGAAAATATCTTTTTGTGAATTAAAAAAAATATTCATTTATCTAAGAATAACATTTTATAAATAGAAATTGCTTAATATATTTTTTATGATTTTTAAAACCAAGATCATCTATCTTAGTGGGAATTTAACCTATATGCTAAAGCAATTCTAAAAACACCCGTACTGCGCAAAGAGGCATGGGTCACCTGGAAATATTTATATTTGCTCTCTTATATATAAACGTAAAAATATAACTTATCTAAATCCAAAAAGAGTACAACGTATTTTCACATAACTAGTATAAAATACAAAATTGATAAGCGACCTTATTTCGACAGACAAATCGACCGGAAGCGGTGTAATGTAATTTCCTTTATACATTAAAATGACAAAGAGGAGCATTTGTTGACTTCCGGTCCAAGATCTCTTGTCTTGGCTGTAATAAGGCTCGTCCTGGCTTCGATAAAACCGACCCAATAATTGACTCCAGACTGTGTATGGATTGGTTTGACTCTTGTTGGGTTTTTATGTGCTACTGGTAAGGAATTATTGTAGGAAGAGGTCAGCGCGTCTAAAGTTTGGACAATACGAATTCGACCTCGTGGATTCCTTTGTTTCAGATAAAACAACCATTATGGGGCCACGAAATACAGATGTTATTCTATGGTGCTGCGGAACCCTCTACGGAACCATGTTGTGTCTTGTCTAATATTATTGTTCCCAGTCTAATATAAAGCCTCGTTTCCAGAACGCGTGGGGCGGTTAGCCGGTAAGGCACGGGCTGGGGTGTCTTGAGAGCGAGTAGGTTAACACGGCGCGTGTCGCGTGGTGGCATGGCAAGTCTTGGGACGCCAGTGAGTAGAACTACGCATCGTAAATGTACTTCTTATCTTTATAAAGTTCGTTTTGTTCAGCCTCGTACAGATCCAGAAATTCCATTATAACCTCATCACTCCACTTCATTTTCACCACTGAAATTATCAAAAATGTACAAATTATCAACTGCACTTCACGCGGGGCTGGCCGCGCCACGCGTCGTGCAAACGAGGCACAAGGGTGATGATAAAAAGCTTCACCTATTCCGAAGCTTTGTAAAGAAGAGACAGTTGGTGTCAGACAGAGGGGGATGAACTGAAGAAAAACGTACTTAGGGCGTAGTCAAGCTCATAAACATGTACAAGTGGAAGTACCAAAGAAAAGTATGACTGAGGTACTTTATGGAAGGGGAAAGACGGCAGACAAAAAGATGGTCGGACGGAAGAATAACTATTGGGATTGAGAACTAAGTATTTGCAGCGTATGACAGATAGTGGGTAGTTGCCCATCAGTGAAGTGAGAACGATAGGAAATTTAGAGAAGAATTTCGGGTGATTCTAGGATATCTGAAAAAATGTTTATAGAAGGAACTAAAAGAGAGCTCTTTTTGGCTTTAAATAACCGTGGACTCATAAATAATGCTCGTACAAAAAGGTAAATAAGAATTTATATAATAGGCTAATACTTTTTTAAATTGCAAACCTTGGAATTTATTGGTTATATAAAAATCAATTTTTATTTTCATTCTTAACTTCATTACCTTGTGCACGTAAAAAGTCTACGAAACTGAACTCAAAGCTACAAATGTCGGAATCGTGGCGTTTTAAATGTAACACTAGATCTGAGCCGAGTCTTTCCCTACAAATAATTGGGATATTCATGTTTGTAGCCTCACTGGATGTTAATATTACTATTACACTATTACAATTACCTTATTAACGACGATACTGTCGAACAATCCAAATTGATTTTACTTGTCGTTTCTTCTTGTTTACATGACGCGTTTCAACTTTGTCTCAGCCATTATCAAATGTACACATAAACAACACTACACGAACACTTAAACACAACACTAATTCGGACATATTTACAAAAATAAGTAGATACACACTGGCGACATAAGTGTTGTATCGTCAACTCATCTTCGAGTGTACATTTGATAATGACTGTGAGAAAAAATTGAAACGCGTCATGCAGGCCTAAAAAAAAGAAACGACAAATAACATCAACAGTGATTGTTGAGCAGTACCACCATAAGTTAGATAATTGTAACAGTTACAATTCGAAAATAAACCATGAAAATAGATTCAATACTAGCAGACTTCTAAATTAAAAATGTTTATTCTAGTTAATACTGAAGTATTTTTTTAATTTTTAAATGAAATATATTAAAATGTACATCAGCTTGGAAAAAATATAGTGGAAAACCAATTTGTGAAAGTTTACTCTTAAGGGTAAAAAAATTAAATGATGTTTCGTAAACCGACGTATCTGTAAAAGGCAAACATTTTGATTAAAAAACGTCTACAGGCCATCAAATCCGCCCGAAGCAAAGGATTCTTTAGAAATTTCCAGTTTTCAAAGGCCGTTTCTTTGATGCTTCTGCTGCGGCTAATTCATGTGTGGTACATTTCTAACATTTTAATATCAGGATATTGCGGTTGTTATGACACTCCGCGAGAAAAGTGGAATCTGCAATTACATGTTTACTAAGGTGACGTGTGAAATAAAACCAGTCTTCGCGACTCGTCGTAAATAATAGTTCTAAACTGAAAAATTAGTCATTTAAACGAGCTGACGTTTAAAATGAAGAAGTACCAAGAACGAACTGAAATTTTGTACGTGTTGCTCCAAAGGCAAAAAAAAAAAACAACAACAAAAAAACACTCAAAACGATTGCAAAAAATTGAGTAAACACAACATTAGCATTACAAAATATAGATAGAATTAACAAAACCTATTTACAGATTTACTAGAGGGCAGAGGGCTCGGCCCCCAGCTCGCATCGCCCACCAACACTCGAGGAGGAGCCAATGCAAACAGATTATTGTATACGCTGATATGTTTACGGAAATGACGATTGATTAGGACAGAGGCAGTTGGAGCATGGTAGGATGGTGAGGTATCCAGGGCCTATATCCGGATGTGTGCGAAGAATTGCTAGAATTTTGATTAAGACGTAGGCACTTGAATCGGAGTAGAGTGAGGGATAGCGGTGACATTTATCTTTACGCGCAATAGGACCAGACTTTTAAATAAGACAGAGGCACATGAAACGGAGTAGGGTGGGGGTAGCGGTGACCTATATCCTGACGCGTGCGCAGTAGAGCCATACTTTTAAATAAGACAAAGGTACTTGAAACGGGGTAGAGTGGGAGTGGCCGTGTCCTTTATCTTAACGCAGGCGCAATAGAACCAAAGTTTTAAATAAGACAGAGACACTTG
>JAGFPH010000017.1:1344483-1369919 GCA_018207615.1 Philaenus spumarius
GTATGGTGGTGGTAGCGGTGTCCTTTATATTGACGCAGGCGCAATAGGACCAGAGGTTTAATTAGGACAGAGTGACAAAGTCACTTAGATAGGGTAGGATGGTGGGGATAGCGGTGACGTGGAACCCGCATGCGCGGTAGAGCCACAGTTTTTGCGTGAATGACGACATTTTTCCACATAGTAGAGAGATGATATAATTTTAGTTTACTTTAAACCTCTCGAGATATTTCTAAAACCCCGAAAGTGCACAAACAAAATGAAATTTGTACGTGTTGCTGCAGAACCTACAAAAATAAAACACTAAAATCAATAGAGAAAACTGAGTTACTGAAAACTAAAATCATCTGAGTACATTGACAGCATTACAGACAAAATATAGATTTAATAAAACAACCCAACTATTCAGATTTATGAAAAATTTCATTTTAGTTTGAAGTTCTTGAAATACTTATAAAACACAAGACTATATACCCTGCGCAACACATATTTACACAAAGATATTAATCCAAGCACAAACTTGCATAATTAACTCTCTCCTCAGCCACATGTTAAGGTAATCCGACCTATAAACATAAATTTTAAATTTACTATGCTAATGGATGGTGTGTAGAGAGCGCCACACTCCGGCGGTTTGTAGACTATAAAAACATTCCCAACACATTAAACATGATTTAAGTTCTTGTCTGCTTTTGGCGAATAAATCAATTTCAACGCTAAACAAGAATATACGAGTTCGAATAGTTTTAATTGTTAAAAGGTAATAAACAACGCTGGTCAGATGTTCTGATGGTAATATATGTATGTTTAGATATATGTTACAGTCATTGAAGTGGATACTTTTTCGATAAAAAATGCGTGAAATAAATTATTACAAATTGTAACCTATATTATAAGCAAACAAAAACAATAACTCAACATTTCTAGAAATAATATAGATCAACTTAATATCTACGTGTTATTTTTTGTACTCTGGATATAGTTAGCAAGGCTAATAATTCGACCACGCAGCTGAACAGCTGACGTGAGTTGAACAAATTTCCAAAATTAAGTTTATAGGAATATGTTTTAGGGTTTCAACCAACAATTTGGGAAATTGGTCTACTCACGACGGTGCTGAATAGCTGCCGTTTGTACGAAATATATTAGTAGAATCTGTTCAGTAGACCTAAGCTTCCAGCTCAAGCGCTCTTTCATTTCACTCGGAGCGGAAAAACCTTGCAGTCTCAGGTTATGAGCTTCGCTTCGCTCGCCAAATACAAACTCGTCAAAAGATGCCCTCACATTAAAATCCATCACGTGGATTTGAACCGGGTACATTTATGATATTTTACGTTTTGATCGATTTTGGGGGAACCAAGCGAGCTATAAGGTCACGTAAAAACAAAATGTGCAAAATAATATCCTACATTTATTTCTACAGAAAAAATCTAAAAAATAGTTACTTCCAGTCAAACAACTGATATAAACAAATAAATGTACGATATTATTCTGCACATTATGTTTTTTTTACACGACCTTATAGCTCGTTTGGTTCCCCCAAAATCGATCAAAACGTAAAGTACCATAAAAGTACCCGGTTCAAATCCACGTGGTGGTATCATCTGATCCAAGGCCCAACGGCCGAGTTTGTACACTGCGAGCGAAGCGAAACAGTCCATATCCCGAGGCCGTAACGTCGAGGTCCAAACTCGTAAAGCGAGTTTTTCAGCTGCGAATGAAACGAAGCAGCGCGTGGAGCAGTTGCTGGAGGCCTGGGTGCAAACAAATTCTACTAATATATTTCGTTCGCGCAAGCAGCTGTCCAGCGACTTCGTGGGTAGACCAATTTCCCAAATTGTTGGTCGAAACTCAAAAACATATAGATTTAATTTTGGAAATTCGCTAAACTTACATCAGCGGTTCATGCGAATTATAACTTCCATTCTTGTTTTTTGTTTTTAACTTTTGAAATAAATATTCCACCAAAATTATTTATTCCCGAAAAGTGACTGCCGTCTCGCGAATTTTATTTGTCAAAATCGATTCACTAATTCAACAGTAAGACAGCGTATTAAAACTATCCACGGTTTTAGTTTCACAATAATCGGGCAATATGAAACGCAATCATGACGGGAAACGTTATTTTAAAATTAAAGCAATGGCGTCGAACAATCGGAACGGGTTCGAAGTCACACTCTTCCATCCTTGGATCTACTTTAATTAAACTAATAATTTTTGCGGACTCCAATTACAGCGATCTTTTATATCTCAGCGCAAATAAGATCCAGTTTAAAGTTTTCTCTATTGCTATTTCAAACGATAAAATTTTGTGAGATTGGGCTTCCCCTGTTTAAATCCATTTAAGAACACAATTTGTTTTAACATATTATACTCACGTATTAGCGGTTTGTCCCGTATTGTCGTGCGGGTTAAACCTATTTTGTATTTGGAATTAAAATAAAAACCGACGTTGAAATAAAGTGTTATAAAACGTATAAAAGTAATTAGCACTATCACATGATCACGAGTGTTATAATACTTTTAAATAATTAACAAGACAACAAACAATATATCTTCCCACTGTAATTTATTTGATTAATACATTCATATATCTCTATTATAATATAATATAATATTATAACAACTTTGGCCCTACTGCGCATGTGTCAGAATCCATTTAACCACTACCCAACCATAAGAAGATCCAAGTGCCTCTGTCGTAGTATACAATCACCTCTTTGCATTTGCTTCACTGAAGATAGGCGCTAGCCAATGCTAAGAAGATCTAAGTGCCTCTATCCAAGTATACAATCACCTGTTTGCATTTGCTTCGCGAATGAAGATAGGCTCAAGCCAACCCTACGAAGATCCAAGTGCCTCTGTCCTAGTATACAATAACCTGTTTGCATTTGCTTCGCGGATGAAGATAGGCGCTAACCAACCCTACGAAGATCCAAGTGCCTCTGTCCTAGTATACAATAACCTGTTTGCATTTGCTTTGCGGATGAAGATAGGCGCTTACCAACCCTACGAAGATCCAAGTGCCTCTGTTCTAGTATACAATAACCTGTTTGCATTTGCTTCGCGGATGAAGATAGGCGCTAACCAATCCTACGAAGATCCAAGTGATTATATCTGTGTATACAATCACCTGTTTGCATTTGCTTCGCGGATGAAGATAGGCGCTAACCAACCCTACGAAGATCCAAGTGCCTATATCTGTGTATACAATCACCTGTTTGCATTTGCTTCGCGAGTGAAGATAGGCGCTAGCCAATCCTACGAAGATCCAAGTGTCTCTGTCCTAGTATACAATCACCTGTTTGCATTTGCTTCGCGAGTGAAGATAGGCGCTAACCAATCCTACGAAGATACAAGTGCCTCTGTCCTAGTATACAATAACCTGTTTGCATTTGCTTCGCGAGTGAAGATAGGCGCTAGCCAATCATACGAAGATCCAAGTGTCTCTGTCCTAGTATACAATAACCTGTTTGCACTTGCTTCGCGAGTGAAGATAGGCGCTAACCAATCCTACGAAGATACAAGTGCCTCTGTCCTATTATACAATAACCTGTTTGCATTTGCTTCGCGAGTGAAGATAGGCGCTAGCCAATCATACAAAGATCCAAGTGCCTCTGTCCTAGTATAAAATAACCTATTTGCATTTGCTTCGCGAGAGAAGATAGGCGCTAACCAATCCTACGAAGATCCAAGTGCCTCTATCCGAGTATACGATAACCTATTTGCATTTGCTTCGCGTGAGAAGATAGGCGCTAGCCAACCCTACGAAGATCCAATTGCCTCTATCCGAGTATACAATCACCTGTTTGCATTTGCTTCGCGAGAGAAGATAGGCGCTAACCAATCCTACGAACATACAAGTGCCTCTGTCCTAGTATACAATAACCTGTTTGCATTTGCTTCGCGAGTGAAAATAGGCGCTAGCCAATCATACAAAGATCCAAGTGCCTCTGTCCTAGTATACAATAACCTGTTTGCATTTGCTTCGCGGATGAAGATAGGCGCTAGCCAATCCTACGAAGATCCAAGTGCCTGTATCCGAGTATACAATAACCTATTTGCATTAGCTTCGCGAGAGAAGATAGGCGCTAACCAATCCTACGAAGATCCAAGTGCCTCTATCCGAGTATACAATCACCTGTTTGCATTTGCTTCGCGGATGAAGATAGGCACTAGCCAATCCTACGAAGATTCAAGTGCCTCTGTCCTAGTATACAATAACCTGTTTGCATTTGCTTCGCGAGAGAAGATAGGCGCTAACCAATCGTACGAAGATTCAAGTGCCTCTATCCGAGTATACCATCACCGGTTTGCATTTGCTTCGCGAGTGAAAATACGAAGCGAAGCGACCACGAGGCTGAGTCCTTTATTATAAAAATTAATAAAGTCGGCTTCCTGGACTATATCAAAGCTTTAGGCGGGACGGAACAAACCATCCTCCAAAGTGTAAGCATTAAGGCCACGCTCCCCTTAACGGCAAGTTGGTAGGCGACGCCAGCGCGCTCCACAGCTACGGTATCAGTTTAAACTAGAATCCTCCACAAAATTGAGTCACAACAAAAGTAGATCTTTCCGCTTCAGGCGAGTGGGGGGAACCCCCATCCCTTAGCTAGACATGAAGGGAGGGGAGGAGAATGACCTTGTCGAGTGAGTTTTCGCCAGCCGTAGCCGAGCCGATGTCTACCCGAAATAAACTTTCATCTCCGTGTTGTGTGTGCCTTCTGACTGATTCTCGATTCTCCTATTAGCCCAGTCAATCTGTACATCCTCAGATGCAAAAGGTCGGGTAGTTCTGATTTTTTGGTATGTTGTATGTATAGGGCCACTATTTAAGATTCCAAGTTTTCGACCTCGGGCGTGCTCCGCGCGCGCCACCGGCGCCGAAAATCACAGATTTTTTTGACCTTGTTCTAGTTTTTTCACATTTTGAGCATTAAGGATTGGTTTGACAAAATAAATTAACCAGTCCTTTTTTAAAGAACAGTAAATTTGCCACAATTTAAAACTAAAATCATCTTTCTGAGGGTAATACTTTTTGAGTTACAGCCATTCAAAATTTGAGCAAATTTACAACATTTTCCAAAATCTTAGTTTTTACAAAGTATTTTTGTTTTTTCGCTGTGAAATAAGGGTTTCTCAGCAAAACTGATAAGGACTAATTTTAAAATAGAGAAAGGTATCTTTAATATGTGACCAAAATGGGATTTCTACCATGAATAGCTTCTGAGATGCAGCTGTTTGAATTTTGAGTAAACTTCCAATAAATAAATAATATGAAATTTAAAAAAAAAAACAAATTTAATTGAAAAATTTAAATTGTTTGTACAAGGGTACAACTATATAAATCACATCAAGTTTAATGTATTTTAAATTAAAGAGTATATACAGTAAAACCCCGGTTAACCGAACTCGGGTCAACCGAAACCTTATAAATGTTGCTGAAAAATTATAGTTTAACAGTAAAACAGCGCAAATACTCTCTGAAAACTAACAATTTAAAAAAACTTTCAATAATTTACTCAAAATTTGAATGGTTGTAACTCAAACAGTATTTAATGTAACATTTTTTATTTTCATAAATATAAACTCTTACATTTAAAATAAACGTAATTTGATGTGATTAAATTTAATATTGTACACTTTTACCAACAACTTGAATTTTTCAATTACAATTGGTTTTTTTACATTTCATATTATTTATTTCTTGGAAGTGTACCCAAAATTCAAACAGCTGTATCTCAGAAGCTATATTCATGGTAGAAACCCCATTTTAGTCACAAATTAAAGCTACTTTTCTCTACTTTAAAGTTAGTCCTTATCAGTTTTGCTAAAACTCCTTACTTCACACCAAAAAAACGAAAATACTATGTAAAAACTAACATTTTGAAATGTTTTGCAAATTTGCTCACGTTTTGAATGGCTGTAACTCAAACAGTATTATACTCAGGAAGATGATTTTAGTTTTAAATTGTGGCAAATTTACTGTTCTTTAAAAAAGGGCCGATTGATTTTTTTGTCAAACCAGTCCTTCATGCTAAAAATTTGAAAAAAACTAGAACAAGGTCAAAAAATCGGGGTTTTTCAGCGCCAGTGGTTCGCGCGGAGCATGCCCGAGATCGAAAACTTGGAATTTTAAATAGTGCCCCTATACATACAACATACCAAAAAATCAGAACTACCCGACCTTTTGTATCTGAGCCCCCCTTTTGGGATACGGATTTACTGGACTATATAGTTTTATATAGTTTTATTATAACACATTTGACTCGTCAATTCCAATAGTAAAGGTATGGCGCCAATTCAACTTGACTATAAACACTTCGAGTTGGCACTACATCCTAAAAATTCATTAAACCAAAATTTAAAACTCCATAATTTTACACCATTGCCCACGTCTGACATGGTTGTTTAATAACAGGCAGTCATTTATGGGATACCTGTACCTGTTATGATGTTATAAAACAGATATTTTGAGAAATATTTGAACCATATGACAAGTTTATTTATAGTGTTTTTGTTTTGTAAATAATCAGTTGTGTGTGCATTACTAGTACAATGGATACAAATTAGGTTCAGTTATAATAAAATTGTTTTTAGAATTAATTCTTTAAGTAGTTCTTTTTACATAACTAAGGAATGGGATTCGAACAGTACCGTCAAGTGTGTATGCTAATAATGTATTCATTTAACTTCTTTAATTGGTAAACGTTGCTATTAACATGCCAGAACTCAAAAGACGTACAGAATGTCCAAAGACCCATATACGAAAATATGTATTACTTTCACAAAAATGTTATTATTTTTGTAGCACTGTTTTAGATAAACTGAAAATATACGATTATTTTTGACAATTTCTGTAAGGCACAAGTGTTATTCATTAATTTATTTATATAAAAACTCGATAATCAAACTACTCTGGAATTTCGCAACATGGGTACATTTTTTTACTTATTTGTATACGACAATTCATTTTGTAGACTCAATCTATAGATAAAATTTTAATATAACAAATTCAATATACATATAAAAACATGTACACATATTATGCAATGGGAACCTGATGGAAAAAGTTACATTACCAGTGGTATATTATTTTTCTTTTAGGTAAGGAATAAAAATAAAAATAATTACAACTTTAAAAACATTACTAATAATAAAAGACATACATTTTAATTGCATAGTCTATATTATCTATGTGAAAGAGAAAAAATGGGAATTTGCAATAATATGAAAGAATACATCTAACTGATTGTAAAAACAACAAAAATTTCCCCGGGAAATAATATTTATAGGAATTATGAAAGAATAAAAGTCGAAATTTTATAGGTTAAGTTTCGTCTTTTCCCAAATATTTCACGTAATTATAACAAAATAAATCACTTCACATACACCAAACTCGTAAGAATTAAATAAACTAAACAATATTAATCCCAAAAGTACACACAAAGCAAGAAAATTAGAAAATGATGTAACAAAACGTTAATTACGAAAACAATAACATCGTACCTTTAAAAACAATAGAAACTACAATATAACTGCGTAATTGAAATAAAATTTCACCAACGTTGCCAAATCGAACAATAGGTTATTGTACTGAATGGGGTGTGTATAAATCGGTGACCTGTGGACTAGTAAACAGGTGACGCAGCATTGAATCTCATTGGTTCTGTAATTCGTTATTATCACATTATATAATTAAAATAAAATTTTAAAAACCTAAAAGGTTCTAACCTATTATAGTATTTAGTCACAGTATGTTTACTTTTTACTTACTCTGGCAGATAACAGTATAATTATATTTCGTTATTATCTATATATATAAAAGCCAAAACCCACTGACTCACTGACTCACTCATCACGATTTCTCAAAAACTACCGAACGGATTGGAATGAAATTTCGTATGTAGCTTCCTCTAGGGCCATAGGTGCTCACTAAGAATAGGTATGAAAAATTTCGAAATTTTAAAAGGGGTTTGGGGGATCAAATTTACTAAAATCATAATTTCAGATCTTTTATTATTATGACAATAGTGCTTTTATTATTTAAGATCTATATATATAAAAGCCAAATACCACTCACTGACTGAACACTTAAAAAGAATACAATTGCGTTAAAAAGACTGAAAATACCAACCACCACGGGCAACGCCGTACGGGTCAGCTAGTCACATCATATAATTAAAATTGTAAAAAATCTAAAAGGTTCTAACCTATACTATTTAGTCCTATCATATTTACTTTTAACTTACTCTGGCAGATAACAGTATGATTATATTTCGTTATTATCACATCATACAATTAAAATTTAAAAAAAATCTAAAAGGTTTTAACCTATACTATTTAGTCACAGCATATTTACTTTTATATATATGTCTAGCAGTATTATTAGTCGATCAAGCTTACAGCTAGCACAGTGCATTAATTAAGAAAATATAATTTAGGCCTAAGTCTTACTGCCATATTTTTTATAATTGATAGGATACCACTTTGTATAAGACTTTGATAACACTAGAGCATAAACAGGGCGGGTCCGTTTCACAACGTCAAGTTTCATAACGTGTAAAGTGCGTGGTTAAAATTATTTGTGGTAAATTGTTTGGGAGTTATTAAGATGATATAAAGTAAATGTCATCAGAACTTTACTCAAATGGCCATGTATAACTAGAAATATTAAACGAAAAAATTATTTGATTTCTTCCATAACTATCTACTAATTACAATAATTTCATATAATAAACTCTAAACATATAATTACGTAAAAAGAGATCAAAGAAATTACCGCCTTGATAATTTAATTTGACAGACATTTTAGCACTTTCGTAACCTTGTAACGTTTGAAGCAAAAACTATTCTCGCGCTGAAACTAAAGTAAGATGTATATCACTCCGCAGCTAGTTTTGGAGCAGGGCCGCTAGAGCGCAGTCGGGCGGCTAGAAAGTAATTCGCTGCAACAATCTCGTTTGACCCCAAATTTTGTGGGTATTTCTTATCCGATTTTTATTATTATTTTTTTAAATTAAACGTAATGAAACTTGTAATGCTTTTTGTTTTTATGATTTTTAAAAACTTGCCTTGAACATGACAAAAAATATTGTAAACTAATCCATGTTTATTAGTTTATTTATAAAAACATAAATTGCTATTTTTAAAATTTAGTCCACGAGTTGCATTTAGGATTATATTACCTTTTAAACGACACCGCATTTGTAATTTTCGGTTGAAAAATAACGACAAAATTAGGGTGTATTCGTTAGCATTGCGCTTATGGAGAATCAATCCAATATGGCCGACGAGGGGAGCGTGGCCTTAATCACAGTAAAACCAACAGTTGCGCGCGCATCTGCCCATACCGAAACGATTCTACGAGGACGTTCAACAACCTAAAACGCCAATAAGGCAATCTCGCAACACAATTGAACTGTTTAAAGCCTTTCTTCACCCTGAGGAAAATTCCGAATGGTCAGTGTGGTTTTAATCAAAATAGTCCGAGTACAGTGACTTTATGGAGAAGCGGGAGGGACCTACACTGCTGAACTGAAAACATAAGTCTAAGCGTCTGCTAAAAGTCTACGTACCATTTCCGCACTCTGAGCACCATCCAATACACGAATGAACGAGACGATTTTGTAAGTTCGACGCTGGTTTTAATCGCAAGCCGCGAGATCGTGGAAACATGCATTCGTAGTCTCGTGTTTTGGATTCTATTTATGCATAAATAATCAGGTACAGATATCGCCAATTAGGATGGAGCGCGAAGAGGGGGTGTGCAAGTCTCCCACCACATTTCCCCTCTCGCGGCGGTGTACAGTCAGAGCCGCCTGCCAAACCTAATTCATGTCTGCTATGTAGTCGTGTTGATTGTATATCAAAACTTTTTGGCAGTGACTGTACTGAAAACTCATACTCGAGTAGGAGAGGGTAAGACGTTGCAGCGCATGCTCAAGTGACGCTTCACGCTACTTGGTACTATCTGTAATTAGCTTCGAATTATTAAGAAGGTTTTATATTTTTACGTGTGACCTTAAAATATGGAAATTATTGTTTGAAAACCTCACACAAATGCTTTAAAAATAATCAATTTTTTTTAGCTACGGATAACGTAATTAAAATGAATAAATGTATGTTTCTTTGCGTCATCGCTATCCAATTCTTAGTTTAACAAACTTGTTACAGCTGTTTCACTATTAATCGCATTTTCAAAACACTGCACACGAAACAAACTGTGTGCGTTTTGTATTTTAGTGTGTACACTTCTATGGCAATATTCTGATAGAATATATTATGGAAATTATTTTGTGTTATTTTAAGCTGGACATCTGAATCAACTGTTTATCAGTTATTTTATTCAATTGGTTGCTATGGTAATGAATGTAAATACATTCAAGAAACATGTGTTGGTTCATCAGTCTATGCCCAACCTAAAATTATTAAAGACTAGCTGGCCCGACCCGGCTTTGCACGGATAGACAAATCAAAGTTAAACGTATATTAACAAAATATATATTATATCAATAAATATATTACACTATGTATTTCTTATGGGGATTTTTAGTAACTTTGACCCCCTAAAATTTCGAATTTTTTTAAACCCTTTCTTAGCGAGCACCTAGGGCCCTAGAGGAAGCTGCATACTAAATTTAATTCTAATCCGTTCGGTGATTTTTTTAGTAACTTTGACTCCCCAAACCCCATTAAAATTTCGAATTCTTTAAAACGTTTTCTTAGCGAGCACGTAGGGCCCTAGAGGAAACTACATACCAAATTTCATTCCAATCCGTTCAGTAGTTTTAGAGAAATCGTAATTTAGTAATTTTGACCCCCATACCCCCCTAAAATTTCGAATTTTTTGAAAACATTTCTTAGCGAGCATCTATGGCCCTAGAGGAAGCTACATTCCAAATTTCATTCCAATCCGTTCGGTAGGTTTTGATAAATCGTGATTTAGAAACGTTGACCCCCAAAACCCTACCTAAAATTTCGAATTTTCGGAAACCCTTTCATCTTCTAGAGCCTATAAAGAGTATTAGTGCCAAATTTCATGTTTGTAGGCCTCGTGGTTTTGGAGAAACTGTGATGAGTCAATGAGTCAATGGTATTTGGCTTTTATAAGTATAGATTATACATTCGAATCAACTGTTTTATCTGTTATTTTATTTTATTGGTTGCTATGGTAATGAATGTAAATACATTCAAGAAACATGTGTTGGTTCATCAGTCTAGGCCTAACCTAAAATTATTTTGTTTGTTTAATTTTATGTATTTCTGATGCATTATTACACAAAAATATTAGCTTTCCGCACTTCTTCATCATTTAAACTTTAACTGTGCCAAATTTCATACTCATCCGTCCGCGTAATTTTTACGAACAGCTGTAGAGCGTGACGGATTAGAGCGTTTCGGAAAATGCGTGACGGTAAAATCCGATTCACCGAAAGCAAACATAGAGCCGCGGTGCGCCTATAGACGTTTACACTTCAAAAGTGGTTACAGATAAATAAAATAAATATATATGATATAAATGTATCAAAATCTACTGAAAGACGCTCCCATATTTAATGAATTTAGTTTCTAGCAACGTAAGACTAAATTTAAATGTAGATAAATATATTCGAATAAACCAAATATATAAAGTATTACACCGCAATTAGTTTCTGTTTTACTAAAATTACTTTTTACAATAAGACAAATACTGTGGGTCTCCCCTCTTTGCAATTTCAGCCCTTTATCTCTCCACACAACGAGAACTGTATTAGGTTACTCACTTGAACATTAATTATACGGTTTGCTATTCACAGGGGTTTCTTTTTGTAACAAAACCTAATGCAAAACCTATTTAGCCAAAGTATTTAGTTGGTTCTTTTGTCCCGAACTATTGACGAATCAATATTACAATTGTTGTCTTTGTATTTTGCTCGACGGAAGCGACAACTCCAGTACTTCAGACTTCCAAGTGGTAATTGTACGAGTAGGTTTCATGTTTCTGCAAATATTCAACTTGTCCGTATGTGACCGCATTAATCCGAAACGGTTGAACAGATTTTCATTCGCAATAAATACTTTCTGTTTCAGACGATTATTTTATAACACTGGTCGTACACGCTATTTCATACGCGCAAATGTGTATTGCCTACTTATCGCACTAATGTGCAAAAATGAAAATCATGTATAATAACTACTAATTAATTTTAAGTAACACAAATTTAATTAAATCACCTTTAATAAAGAAATAATAAATTCACGTTCATAACTAAAGAACCACTAAACCAATTCAAATGAAGTAGATGTTGGTTCAACTTAAAACAGGTTGACGTTTATAAAAATGGCGCTAGCAGGAGAAAAGGGTTTGTATTCGTCAAAAATATACTTGACCTCTGATTAGAGTCTACTTTTAGTTGTTATTCCTTAAGGCTCGGGTCCCTAAATTAAAAACGACGAAGTTCGCTACAATTTCAATGTTAACCTAACCTAACCTTATCTTCACTTTTAACTGCATTTTTTCCCTTAAGGGTCGGCTCTAGCTGTCGGCCATGTTGACTGACACTCCATAAGACCAATGTTAAATTAAAATCCAAATTTTTCCTTTATTTTTGATCGGATAATTATGAACGATATGTCGTTTTAAAGCTATGGCCAATATGCATGCAAATGGCTTTTCCAAAACTAAGAAAAAAATTTGTTTAATATTTATTAACAATTTAAAACAAACATATATATATTTTTTTATGTTGTCACTATTAATTATAACGAAAAACTACTAAGCCATTCGCATGAAGAATTTCGTCCCCAAGAGTTTGGTATTTTTTTTTAACGCTATTTGAACTATTGCGGGTTTTTAATGGATATAGGCTGATTTAGGCTGTAACCTACTGCCGCTATAAGATGATTTTAAATATTTTTTACGTTGTAACTATTAATTATAACGAAAAATTACCAAGCCATTCGGATAAAGAATTTTGTCCCCAAGAGTTTTGTATTTTTTTAAAAACGCTATTTGAATAATTGCGGGTTTTAAATAGATTTAGGATGAGCAATGTCCGCGTAACCTACCGCCACTATAGGATGATTTCAAATATTTTTTACGTTGTAAATATTAATTATAGCGAAAAAAAATTACCAAGCCATTCGGATAAAGAATGTTGTCCCCAAGAGTTTTGTATTTTTTTAAAAACGCTATTTGAATAATTGCGGGTTTTAAATGGATTTAGGATGAGCAATGTCCGCCTAACCTACCGCCGGTATAGGGAGTCGCAGGTTGCTTTCTGTTTTACTAGAGCCGACCCTTAAAGTAAAATAGATTGTGGATGTTGATTACTAAGGTTTTTTTTCAAATCTCATTTTGCAACTGAGTATAAAACTTATAAAGTTTACTATTTATATCATACGTTTATGAAAACAATACAACGGTTTTTGAAAATGTATTCGGCAATCAACATCCGCAAATGACATGATAGTACTTCGAAATGAAACTAAATTTTTTAATTTATTCCACGCATTTACTTTATTAATTACGTATTCTGTAGCATTGCTCTGACGGGAATCAGATCCAATATGGTGGACAGGGTATCCCCTTAAAGAAATGTCCCCTATATACAATATTAATCTGTAAAGGGGTAATGTGTATCTTCCACGATATTCTGTTGCAATTTTGTCCCGATGACTTCCAGGCGCGTTTATGCAATGTTGATACACGCAGCCAGTTTGGGTATTGCATACACTGCGCCGTTATTAACATATTTTTTTATTTACTAACCGATTTTAACGAAACACTAAATATTAGCGCAAGCTTATCTCAATACGTCACTGAAAACCACATCCGTATTGATTCATCCATTGTGGAGATTAGTGTGCACAACAGTTCAAACAATTTTATTATACAGGGTGATTCAGAACTATACGGAAATGTCTCGGAAGCTCATTCTATAGCTAAAAATAAGAAAAAAAAGTTCATATAAACATAGGCCCGAAAACGCTCCGTTTTCAAGATATCCGCCATTTTGTTTTGTTAACAAAATTCAATCTAGAGAGTAATATATCTTGAGTAACATATCGTTTGAGTAATATAGGTTTGAAATTTTCAAACAGCCGCCATGTTGTAACGCATGATTAGATATAATCGTCTATTTTTCTTGAGATAACTCATCGCTAGGTTAAACGTCCTGCCAAGTCTGAACTCAATCAGTCAAACATTTCTCTAGATACGAATCATTTTGTAAAAAATCAAAATGTCGGACATCTGTATATAACAAAGCGTTTTCGAGATTATGTTTATATGAACTTTTATAAACGAGACATTGCCGTATAGTTCTGCTGAATCATCCTGTATATTAGATAAAAGAATTATAAGACAATTGCAGCTTGTAATTTGTTTTGTCTTACGGTAAAAATATAGGAAAAAGAATACAACGTCTCGTAGATATAAACAGTCGCATCACGTAAAACGACCTCCTTTGATACGTCTTTTTGACTAACGTATAAAATATGTCAACGGTCAATTTGCTTTGAAACCTTCTTTTGTGTTGCCTAAACAATCGAGCCAAACTAACACAGTTTTGTTTCAATTGCTTTCATAATCAAAACAGTAGCATACCAAATAAACGTCATACAAGCAAACATAAATGGAAAGCTTTTAAACCGGGTTGAAGTATTTAAACAGTAATTAAAATAGATTTAACAAAAGGTTATCTGGGTCAGCTGTATATTAGACATTCCCAGGGCATTCCTCACTACGTAGGTGCACTTTGTCATAGTGTATGGAAAGTTATTCAGAATGTAGAATGTTTCAGAGTGGGCTGTGATTAAAATAATCTCACTTTTAGGAAAATATTATTTCAGCTGTAGCTAACGTAGAGAGTAAAAAGTTCCTGCAGCAACCGAATAAATACTGAATAACGTTAAACTTAGCATTAGCTTGAACATCATTTATTAAAACATGCAAAAAGAACACTACTTTTGAAGTAAAAAGTAGGCGCATCTCGTCCAAAAACTTTTGCGGGCTGTGAATCAAATTTTACCGTCTTGCTCTACTATATATAGTACACATATGTATATAGTTTAATTAGTTCCTCTGAAATGGACATTGTGCTTCCTCATTTCGTAAGTTGTGATAAAATAGTTTACTCGGTAAGACCTCCGAAATAGACATTGTGCTTCCCCATTTCGTAAGTTGTGTTAAAATAGTTTACTCGGTAATACCTCTGAAATGGACATTGTGCTTCCTCATTTCGTAAGTTGATTTAAAATAGTTTACTTGGTAATACCTTCTAACTATAATACAGCCTAGAATAATCTGTTTGCATTTGCTTCACCGCGGGGTTTGGTGCGCAGACAGTGGAGCCCACTAGTTTATCGTACAACTCTTACGATGTCATTTAAAAAGAACTGTATACTAAAAAACTGTGTAAAGATATGAATTTTACGTTTGTACATAATATACGTGGAATATAAAATACTGAATCCTGTGAAAACGATTTAAATAAATACACAAGATAATCTTTTAATTTCGAAACGTCTACTATGATATGATCATAATATTTTACAGTTTAAAGCCATAGCGCGGCGGTGTAACCTAGATCATACTGAACTGAAACGCATTGGGAATGCAATTAGGGAAGATAGAATGCAAAACGTATTATTTAATTACATCTGGGCCTACGTCATGTGCAGTCGACATGTATCAAATGTTACAGTCGACTGGAATTGTTCATCGAGTGTTTGCTCGGTTGATATTGAATGCAGTACAGTGTACACTATCCGTATCTTGATATAATCATTGGCATTTCCTTAAGTTGGGAAGTTAATAGTTCTGAACCGGTGAACAAACAGCCGAAGGGAAAGCAATTTAATGTGTTTCTGTGCTTTCCCTATTAGTCTATTACTATTTGGTCCAGTGCTTCCTGCGTTTCCTGAAGGGCTCTCCTAACCAAGACGAGACTGTCAGTATCAATGTACAGTACTTTGTTCAATACTATTTGCTAGCGATGCCGCGACCCTTTCTAGTTACCAAAACTATCCAAGAGTATTTGCTAGCGATGCCGCGACCCCTGCTAGTTACTAAAACTACCCAAAGAGTATCTTCTAGCGATGCCTCGACCCCTGCTAATCCAAGAGTGTGAATGTTTTGGTATTATGTCAATGTTTTATATTTCCCTTTCTATTCCATTTACAGCGTACGTTTTTCTTTTCTCAGAAATACCTAACTCTACAACGACCCCCACTTAAACAATAACCACTCATAACATTCACGCATCAACAGGCAGGATATTATCTAGTGAAGCTTGCCACGATAGAAAGAGCTAATATAATTTGTTCACTGGTCCGTAACAGCTCTAGGACCCAAAGGTCTAATACAGTGAGCTCATCCTGACATTTCAATGTTGTTTTCAAAACGAGACAATTTACACAGGTCTGCACTTTACAGTGTTCGTGATAATCTAATTTCCTAACGCAGCTGATCCGCACACAAGTGTTGATTAAGTGGATACGGGTTTAAGTGCGTCAATTTTGTCAGAACGGGAGTGTGTTTGGATGTTTGTGATATTGGAAAGTTAGTTACATTAGGAGCACTAGACGTCAAGGTTTACAAAAAAGTTAAAGTTATATTTTTTTAAGTTAATATCCGAGTATATAGTCCAGTCAAATTGTGTTTTTCGCAAGAAAGTTTTGGGGTAGTTTTGATTTTTTCCATTTTATATGTTTTTTGGGGTGCTGAATCCGAATCTGAGGTTTGCCTACAAAATTTCGTGACGCAACATTTAAAAAAATGCAAAAACATGTCAAAAATCTTATGTTTTTGCGGTTTTTTGCTTATAACTAGAAAAGTATCGACTTTTCGTAAACAAACTTCCTATTAAAAATTAATGTACATAAAATTTACTACAAATTTCATTTCATAAGTTATTTTCTCTGACGAACCGTTCGGGCACAAGCGCTAATTGAAAATTGGCGTATTTCGCCTGTCTCCCCGAAAACCCACAATTTCCACTATAAAACTTTAATTTAATATATTCAACGTTGTCAATTTGTGAATTCCGTTCTGTTCTCTGCATATACTTTATTTACATCGTATATGTGAAGGTAGAAATATTTTTTTTCAAAAATTTAAAGTAATAATGTTCAAGTTATATAAAGTCAATTATACAAATTTAGTTAACACAAAGTTAAAATTACAACGAAAATCTAGAAAAATGATTACATATTATTATATTGTTTTAAGTATTATATATTATGATTATATGTATATTACATTATTATGTTAGGCGTTGTCGTTTAGAGGGTCCTGGCTGAGGTTCTTTGCAGGCGGTGGATCCTAGCCCAGGTTCGGGTTGTTCTACCGTAGGGGCTTGTTCATCTGATAATGAAATAGGTGGTGCGAAAATAACAACTTTGATCCTATCTCAAGAAGAGATGACAGTATGTTTTGTTGAAAATTATTAAAAAAACTGGGGTGCTTATCTCATACAGGGAGCCGTACTTCTTGTACAAAAACACTGCCAACCCTACGAGTATTGGTGAGATGAATGATCTGGGCCTCACTGCTGCTATAAGACTATGAGCCAGTGCTGTACTCTTCTTCTTCCACATATCATGGTCGCCACGTTTTTTGTTTAGTACAACTGTTTCCATAAACGTACGGAGTGTTTCAGGAATGAGTTCCTCATTTCCTTCCAAAAACGTATTAGGTGGGGGGTACTGTTCTATCTCATAAACCTGGCTCCTGATATCCTCAACAATAATTGCAGCAGCCGTCTTAACAATCCGGAGTCTTTCTTCTTGTTCATTTTTTAACGCCTGCTGGTACCAAGAATCATTTAAAATTTTATACCCTGTGTTTTTGAAACACACTACAGGCTTCTTATTTGGAGGAAAGGTAATTATTATATCGGTTTCATATTTTTTTAGTAGATGAGCTTTGACTGTCTTTTTATCTGGACGATAATTACCCTTGAGTAATTACCCTTGAAAACTGGCACTCTCCATCACTACTCTCAAGATAAGTGTAGACATCTTCCATTGCTGCTGCTACATCATTGGCGAATGGACCGTGTTTTCTCTTCCCTTGAGTTTTTGGTCGATTATACAGTTTTTTCATGCATAAACTATGATACTGACAATCAGAGGCCACCAAGTCTGAGACAGGCAAAAGTCGTTTGATTATAGTTTGTCCATACTCATCACCACGTTCTTCTGCTCGTTTTATGATAGTTTCTTTGACTTTCAAAACTCTAACCGAATGAAAAGAAAAGGTGCTTTTAAACCAGAAGGGCAGTTATAAAATCATTTGGGGAGGCCGGGAGTTAATAAATAAAATGAAAAGACGTACAAGACGGAATTATATTTGCATACAAATGTAATATAATGTTGTTTTGAAAAGGCCTTTATTACCACGTTTTTATTAACTTTTTTTCTTGTTTGTTCAGTACAACCGATTTTAAACCAACTTCCCGATGAACTAGAAATTTTAAACATAATTCGAACTGGATGTCAATGCAATTTTACTTTGCATTTTTGTCTGTCTGTCTGTTTGTTTGTCTATTCCATTTTAAACTAAGTTCTCAATGAGCTAAAGATTTGATATTTTAAATATAACTCATAGCTGAGGACTAAAAATCAGAAAATACTGAATTTAAAATAATTTAATATACCAAATTTTTAAAACCAACTAAAAAGTATACAATAACTTCTCCTAGCCATGCAGATTTATACAGATTTATTCTGTTTTAAAAACGTGGTATATTAAATTAGTTTTTTAGTTTATATTATATTGTTTTATTACTTTAGATGACATAATAATTGAAACCAGTCACATTGTATTCAACTAAAAAGTAGGAAGACTTCACTAAATTACAGTCTTAAATAATAAGTTAGAGCTTTGGAGTGGAAAAGTGGGTTTCTGCGGAGCCAGCCGAAATACGCTAATTTTCAACTGGCGCTTGAGCCCGAACGGTTCGTCGGAGAAAAAAACCTGAATGATGTAATTTGTAGTAAATTTTATGTACATTCTTTTTGAATAGGAAGGTTATTTACGAAAAGTTGATATTGTTCGACTTATAAGCAAAAAACCGCCAAAACACGAGATTTTTTACATGTTTTTGCATTTTTTTCAATGTTGCGTCACGAAATTTTGTAGGCAAACCTCAGATTCGGATTCAGCACCCCAAAATACATATAGAAAGGAAGAAATCAAAACTACCCCAAAACTTTCCCGCCAGGGGTTCTTTTAAGCACAATTTGACTGGACTAATATAGACACATGTAAACTTTAACATGTTGAAGTAAATGTGTGCGGTCGTGGGACCCCGTTTAGTAAATTAAACATACAAAAAATAATTTTAGGTTAGGCCTAAATTGATGAACCAACATTTTAAGTTTATTGAATGTATTTACAATGAATGGACACTTAACTGTGTTTACCATTTTAGCTTTGATATTATAATTAATTCTACACCTTTATTATAATAACTTAAATCGCATGGAAACAGTAAATATTTGTATTAAAATAAACTAATAATAAACGGCAATTGAAATATTAAAATTATGTGTGTATGTTGCCGTTAAAGCTGGTAAAAGAATTGAAGAAAAGGCGTGATGAACTTCGTTCCTGACGGGGACCCCACGACCGCACACATTTACTTTTTTTAGTTTCTGTGTTTAAACTCTTCTTCTTTCCTCTCTTTTTAAGTGATGCCTCGACACAGCTATCAAGCAATTAGGCACCTACCTTTATTTAAAAAAAAAGCATGCCTTGTTCTTTAAATTTTTTATTTCATATTTAATTGCTCTTATATTTTGTTAAGGTTATAATTTCTAGTGCTGGCTGTATGTGTTGGAGTTTGGAAATAAATAAAGACATTTAAATATCACTACACGGGGTTTTAAAGTTCTTACGTGTTTTTTTTTATTATTTTTTTTTACTTTTGAATATATTTAGAAAAGGTGTTACACGTTTGATAATAATGTTACAGCGAATGTCGTTCAAGAAATACTGCATCATGTTTCACCGCCATTTTAATTATTCAATGTCCATTGTTTAGTACTTTTAAGCGAAAGACTAATTACAAATAAACGATCCACAGTGGAATTGTTTACTAGTCAATTGCTGTCGGTCATTTTATCGTCTAGTTCCAACGAAATCCCAAAACTGACAAGCCTAGAGAGTGAACCGACCTTGTGTAATTTATACAGCGGTTGGACACCAAAGTTTTAATTGTTTCAGACAAAGTAAGCTCATAAAACTAACGACATAACAATAGCAGCGAGATGAATCCCAGAACGGTTAACTTGTATATTCACTATAGTATTGTCTAGCATGTTCTCTGTTGAGGCAATTTTAATTAGCATTGTATTCGTACAACGAAAAATTTAAAATATTTACGTTCTTGAACTAAACGTGTAAAATTCCTGGTAAAAAACTTGATGAAAGTGGAGAGGTACAGTCTGTTTTGGTTAAAAATGGCACGCATGTTACGTATATTATCTGTGATACTGAACATTAAACCCGCGTCAATGTGGCAGACTCTATTTCGAGCATTTTTAGGCCTACATAGAACACAACACAAAAATTCTGCGACTACATTTATAAATTCCTTTTATTGTTTTTTTTTTTAAGTAGGAAATGATTCATATTTTAAGTAAGCGAAAAGTTGACAAAAATAATATTTATTAGGGGAATAAAATTTTAACAGTACATCAAATATTATCGATCGCCTAATGCCTCTTTACGCTGTGGTCAAGTAGGTTATACATTTTGTAGCCAGTGCCACTGGGATTATAATTTCAAGCGACATATTAATCAAGCGAACCCATTATCTGACCGAGTAAGACGTTACATTCCTTGTGATGAATGTCCAGCTTTGCTCCGGCAATTTTCTCGACTTGACCACTGTTACACTGTGATATTAAAGCGTTAAAGTCTCTACTTGATAAAACACACAACGTGAACGCATTGTATTAATACATACTGTGAAGGTTGATAGAGTATAAATAGATTTTAAATTAAATTAATCTAAAACATTGAATTAAATTGTCTACTGATTAGGACGATTTTAGAAAATCTGAGAAATCGTTTTACAAAAACAAACAGGAGCGAAATAGATTTGTAAATATTTTTCATAAACCTCCTCAGTTTGTGGCTGCAGGCATTAAAGGACAGGCAGTTTTTACATGCAAAGATCACGTCATTAGATACGTTTGAAGCAAAGAAAGTCATTACCATCACAATACTGACTGAGCCTTTTCCTAGGAGAAGAAGAAGAGCTGTTAGTTGTGTCTTAAAAGTATCACCAAGGGTAAATTCAGATGATGTTTGAGAAAATACCATTTAATTTAACGCTGACGATAGCTTCAGTCACAATACATTTAAACTTGTTCTTTAGTAAACCTATGCTATATTATAATAACAGATAGGCCAGAGAATTGTAAAGACAGATTCACTTGGATCGAGGTAGGGTGAGGGTAGTGGTGACCTTTATGACACGTGCTTAGTAGGACCACAGATTTTGCGTGAATGACAGACATATTTCCATATAACGGAGAGAAATATTATTCCATAGCAAACCCCCGTGAAAAATCACATACAGATTAGTTAGGTACACATCAGAAATACATAATTTACAAAAATACTATTTAAAAACAACAGACTTTATCTAGATCTACCTACGATGACGATGATTTTTAACTCGGTAATTGTGTACAATTATAAGGATTGTAAAACTGTAGGCCTATTTAATAAAATTTTGTATTTATATTCATTATTATATATCCAAATAAAGATAAAAATATTATATTTCAATTGCTTTCTAACTTCATATTGATAGATCAAATGATTTAGAAGTTATTAATATTATAATGAAGAAATTAATAATGGAATATGTTTATATGTTATACGAAGATGTACGAATGTTTCCGAAGTTAAACAAATGGGTACCTCTTCTTTAAACTTGTACAAATGAATACATTGACAACAAAAGGTTGTATTTATATTGATTTTATAAACTCAAAGCAAATCTTATAACTTATTATAGGCTACATTAGTTGTTTAATTCATATTTAAAAAAATCTACTTCGCAAGACTTATTTTGATTGAAGTTGTAAACATAACCCCAAAGTATAATCTACGCTAGATTTTGTTTAAGTATTACAGATGTTAAGCGATATCAGCTGTTATATTATGTTGTAACTCACGTGCGTACGGACGTACACTCGCTATTATAGGAGTTGATATAATTTTAGATTAGTTTGAAATTCTCGAGATAATTCTAAAACCCCCGACTGTACACTCTACACAACACATATTTACACAAAGATATTACCAAAAACTGAGACAATTAAAATTAAAATCAATGAATAGAAATAACATTGACAGCATTACAGACAAAATATAGATCGAATTAAAAAACATATTCATAGATTACGAAAAATTTAATTTTGAAGTTCTTGAAATAATTCTATAGATTGATTAGGACAGAGGCACTTGGATCGGGATTTGTGGAAACGCGGTATCCTAGATCCTGACGCTTAGGGTAAGGTTTTTCATGTGATTGACAGGATTTGTATATAATAGAGCGATATAAACCTAACCTAAAGACGCTATAGTTGTTAAAACAAATTGCCCGATTCTAAATTTTAAATTAAATTAATCTAAAACAATGAATTAAATTGTCCACTGATTAGGACGATTTTAGAAAATCTGAGAAATCTTTTTACAAAACAAACAGGAGCGAAATATATTTGTAAATATTTTTCATAAACCTCCTCAGTTTGAGCCTGCAGGTAGGGTAGTAAAGGACAGGCAGTTTGCACATGCAAAGGTCACGTCATTGGACACGTTTGAAGCACCCACCCGATTCTAAATAAAGTAGGTTGTTATGGTAATAAACGTGAATGCATTCAAGAAATGTGTGTTGGTTCAGTATAGGCCTAACCTTAAATTGAGTTATGTTTTTGATCCAAATCAGCTTCAGTATTTCATATATGTAACAACAGTGCATTAAAATACAGTAAGTGTTTTTCATTTACTTTTTGTTTGCGTTTGGTTTTATTTTGTTAATTTAACCTAAAAAAGCTGTTGGTTGTGAAAAACAATAAAATGATTCTAATTTGTTAATTTGGTGGCTACTGTTCATTCATAGTAAAATTGGCGGATAAAAACGCACTAAGCTTAAAACAAGTTCGTGGAGCTATTGGTTTGAAATATTGAATGATATTTTAATAGAATCATACAAATTGAAGTGTCTGTTTAATTGAAAAATAAAGGCCTACTGACGATGAAACTTTGAGTGAATTTAAAAATGCACAGATAATTTTGTCTAACTTTAATTGTATCTAATATATTTGGGTATTAAATAATTAATTTAAGTAGGCCTATGATTAAAATGTGTGAATTTTGGTTTTGTTTTCCAAAATGTATTTCTAGTAATTAAGTAAAATTTTTAATGCAACACTTTTTCTATCATATCTTCTTTCGGACGCATAGCTTTCATTACACTTTTAATAAAAATACAAAAGTTATGTTTTTCTGATGTTACCAAATTAATCAGTCCGTTATTTTCCACGGAGCTTACTATTATTACGTATATTTGTATGTATATTGTGTTAAGTTACGACAAATTACATTTGTTTTACCAATAAAAACGAAACTTGTCAGAGAAATTATGGAAACGTTCTAATCGAAGATTAAAAGAATCGCTCTTACTATTGTCGCACACGCCTAACATGACTTAATAACGGCCTACGTGACAACCCTAAGGGCGTTATTACACTACAGAATTATCCGTGTTGACGTAGGTCTATCGGCGATGTTTGATCAAGCTGCTATATGGTTTATCCGTTTACCTATAACCAGAGTCGTTTAATGAGTAAACAATTATGCAGCGAGGGGACTAACGAATTGCTATATCACGCCTAGACAAACTAGTATCAGTTGAGTAGAGTCAAACGGGAGCACTTTTCGAGAGAGTTCAGTTCATAAATCAAATAAACAACCGTGGCTTGTAATTATAACGTAAATGCTAAAACTGACAATTAGGTTTACAGGCCATGTCACTGAACATAAAATATAAAAAATGTAGTCTTATTTGCTCAAGAAAGTAATTTACATACTTTAAATAATTTGGACATGCTTTTCCACACGGACAAAGCAATGTACGACAGCCAACAAATTAGAAAACAAAAATATTTGTATCACATTCAAAGAGTTATCATTATAGTTTCTCTTTATTATATACAACATTTCTGTCACTCAAAAGCACTGGCCTTACAACTGTGCAAGCATTAGGATCCAGGTCACCAATATCCCCACTACCTTTTCACGTTCGCAATTCCTCTGTCCTAATCAAAACTCTCGCTCTACTGCGCAAGCGTCAGAATCCAGGCAGCTCTACCACCACCACTTTACCCTAATTAAAGTGCTTCTGTCCTAATCAAAACTGTGGCTGTACTGCTCAAGCGTCAGGACGCAGGTCGCCGCAACCAAACCATCCTACTCAAATCCAAGTACTTCTGCCGTAATAAATCCCTATACAATAATCTGTTTCTATTCACATAGCCGGGAGTTGAGACGGGGAGCATGCACGAATCAGTGAGGGAAGCGAGCATGGCAATTACAATTATACTATAATTGATTAAAATTACAATTATAATGTTTTAAAATATTGTTTAAATGTTTTTTTACAAAATATCTACTAGAAGGGATGGTTGGTAGACCCTTCAAAACAATAACAGACGAAGTGATAAGTTTTTCTAAAATAGTTTCTTTCTCTATTCTTGAAATAATTATCCCAGCAACTGGCTCGAGACCAAATGAAAACATAATTCAAATTAACTCCAACCCTGGTTTTACTTGCAGCCATCCTTCCATTCCATTGTTGTCGTTTAATGGTTCAGATTATTTACTGAAACCTTTTAAAATTAAAAACTGTACTATCGCGAGAATATCAGTCTCAAGTTTAATTTAGTTAGAGCTTAATTTAACGAGAGCAACTTAATAATTAGATTATAATGCGAATAGACTGGAAGATGGGGGAGCGACACAGTCGGAGAAGGCAGGAAGATGGAAAAGTGACAGGGCGAGAATGAATTCTTTACTTTTATTTTAAAAGGATATATTTTATTTATTATAAAAGTCTGTTACATATACATAAATAGGGTGTGAAGCAACGCGGAAGAGCGTAGGAGTTTGACAACACGGAAGCTAGATGGATTATATAAACGTAGGCCTAATCTAGAATCGAGGACAGTTTTGCTACGACAGAGGCCGGGGGTCAGGCCAGTGAGTTGAGAGGCTACAAGGAAGGCCAGTATGCTAGGGACGTTGGTCGGGTGACCAGTGAGTTGAGAGGCTACAAATAAGGCCAGTTTGCTATAGGGACGTTGGACGGGGGTAAGGCCAGTGACTGGACGTTGGTCGGGTGACCAGTGAGTTGAGAGGCTACAAGGAAGGC
>JAGFPH010000017.1:1369929-1390103 GCA_018207615.1 Philaenus spumarius
GAGTTGAGAGGCTACAAGGAAGGCCAGTTTGCTAGGGACGTTGGACGGGGGTCAGACCAGTGATCGTTGGTCGCAAGGCCAGTCTTGCTACGTTAGGGGCCGGGTGATTTTACACCGTGAAACAGGTTAATCTCGCAAAGAATCTCTACTCGAATCGACGTTTGTACCATTGGGGAGTCTGGAAAGGCCATCACGAGTCGAGGGAAAGGCGGGCTAGGACGCATGGGCGCCCATATGATATTTTCTAGGGGGAGGGGGTGCTAGACCGGGGTATGGGGCTTAACACGTTCACTATGGACGCACATGTGAACTTGACACTGAATACTATGAGAAGCAGACAACGCACAGTGCATTACACGCCAACCCGCGTATGGGAGTATTTTCAATACACAGTGCATTGCGTGGTTCGCACGCCAACCCCCGTATTGGGAGTATTTTCAATACACAGTGCATTGCGTGCTATACACGCCAATTTTAAGCCTAGTGCTATTAGTGATTATCATGTAGAAAGGTTCAAAAATAAAAAATAACGTAATTTCTACTCATTTAGACTATACATATAAAAAAGTAAAAGGTCAGCTCCTAGCATAGGAAATACGAAATTTGCGTAGCCGTGAACGTGTTAACCCTCCCCTGTTTCGGCTAAAGGAGTCCAGGGATATTTTTGACCTCCCCAAGACAACTTTTAAAATTTGGGAAGCCAATTTGGCTGTTCAGGTGAAATATTTACCCACACAGCATCGAGTACCTTTACACCGTCAGTGAATACACGAAGACCTATAACACTCCTAGATTCCGCACCAAGTGGTGACCCAGCAGTTCATGCTTGAACTCTTGTAAAAAAATAAATTAAGTAAAATATGTAAAATCAAACGGCACATATTTTAGTACTAATTTCTTTAAAGAAAAATACCTGACTATAGTAAATAATATACATATTTTCCTTTCCATGAGCGCCATGAGCGCTAGGACGTATTGAAAACAACATACTGTGTGAGCCAAACAGAGTGTTTTGTTCTATTAGTAAGGTCGCATTGGGTTTAGAGTTTGGGGTTGATAACATAAACGTAATTTGGTTTAGTTGCCGATACCTTTTATCCAGACTGTCTTATGAACTCAACACCTTGTATATAAATTGTGTACGATAATATTGTTTGCTAATGTTTTACGAGTGGCTTATTTTCTCCAGTTGAGATAATTGTTTGAATAAATATAATTGGGGTATTCTATAACTGAACCACTGGCTTGATGGTGCAGTTTCATTTAATCTAAGCAATATAGTAGAAGCTAACAGTTCCATCCCTAACAGTACCCAATAATTGTTTTTGCATTTGCTTCACCGCGGGGGGTTGGAGGAACCACCTACCTATAAATGACAGTATTGTAGTCGCAATATTGCAACATAAATTGTGTTTAAATGAATACCCAACGTTGTTCAAGTAAAGGAGTTGAAGTAATTACTTATGCATACAAGCGCCCCTATGTTAGAAAGTGCAAACTACTGAATGCCGTGTGTTGTATATACTGCACATTACAGGGATATAACAGCTCGTATAGACCTTGTCAACCAGAGCACGTATACAATGCAAATCTCCAGGCGACCGTAAACTTCTGTCCAACAACAAAATGTATTAAGTCAGTAATGTATATAGCTTTGTACGATACTTCAACAGTTTTCAACAGGAAAAATTATAGCTACCGGTATAGGTTGGAATAAACCCGCACGATGGGGATTGACATCGTAAATATTTAATGTCGGCTATGATTTCAGTGCGGAGGCTTATCCATAGGCATGGACAACTAAAAAGTGATTCGAGTTTAACGGCCAACGTTAGTGATAATATCGATAGAATGCGTAGGTTTGTTACAAACCACTAGTTAAAATCCCTTTAAATTAGATATTCATAGCGTTTTGTTGAAAGACCAGTGTGGAGTTATGTTTACTCTAACCAAATAAAAAATAGATTTGGTTAGAGTAATCGACAGTTTGGCCAGCCTAAGCAAAAAAAAAGGTTGATTTTATTATTGAGTTTAATACCAAGCACATCCACAGCGACTTTAATGATGTGTATGTAAAATATAAAAACTATCGGGCAAGGAGATTTTTCTAATTTTTTCTAAATAAAAATAACAATAAATTAGGGCTTTTTCGTTGATACTATGAAAAGTTATGAACGGATCACGATACTTCTAATTGGGCATTTGTAGAGAATTAAAAAACGTACAATATTTTTGCGAACGATAGGCCGTTCTCTTCTCTTCCGCTGCTGTTTCTCCCACTACTACTGTCAGCAGACGACTTGAATGCATCCGAGGGGGCAGCGGGGCGCGGGAAAGAGTTCTCCCACCACAGCACTAACTAGTGGTAGGGGCTGCCGTCACTATGACAACCACGCTACTACTGGCGAGGCTTGGGGACAAGGTTGCTCTCGGCCGCATTCCATGCGCATGCATTCAAGTCATCTGCTGACAGTATAGCCTCTTTCGCCGTCGGTCACAAATTTACCCGTTTCGCGCTATGTTCTGAAGCATTTTTATCAACCTTATTAAAAAATCGAATTTATACGAATTGAAGGTTTTAATTTCTACTTTTAGAATCCGTTTGGTAAATTTAAATCGGGCAACTCAGGTTAAAACGGAGCATTGTGCAAGATAATGGCCTAAACTGTTTATACTGTAATTGTGGAAAAACTATTATTGTGACAAATATTATCTACCGCCTGTTTGAAGTACAGATAATAAACAATCATTTTCCAAAACAGCTGCCATTAATATTATAAATTAACAAAGATATAAATCTTTGGAAAATATAAATTTCTGAGCGTTTTAACGACTTTTCTCGGTGAAAAATGGTACGATCGGGGACTATAAAAAGTCAATTTTATAGGTTTTTTAATTTTTTATAATATCAACGAAAACCCAAAAAGTCCGAATGTATTGTTATTTTTGTTTACAAAAATGAGCAAAAGCTCCTGGCCTGATAGTTTTTGTATCTACGACTAGGGGAAACCCCTGCGTGCTCCGCACGAGAACCCCGTTGCAACCTTCTGTACACATAATTATGTTATGTTTGCTTTAAAATAAAGGTGTAGGATTAATAATAATCCCAAAGTTAAGATGGTAAATAATGTTAAATGTTCAAATCAAATTATTTTGTATATATTTTATAACAGCAGTTATAATAAAGGTTAAAAGAACCAGCAAGGCTCAGGTCTACATTTTAATAAAAACCTAACCTAAAAGTTAGAAATACAAATAATTGCTTCAAAGTTTGAAATCAGCTGTTAATGGAAATATTGGAGCAAACGGATGTTTTAAATGTTATTTTATCCAATTAGTTGCTATGGTAATAAATGTAAATACATGGTTGGTTCATCGTCCTAGGCCTAAGACTTTTTCCAACTAAATTTACAAATATTTAAATAAAAAATGTTTTTATCACAATGAATTATAGCCTATGTTACTCAAGAATAGTGTAGCTTTTTATTGGTAAAACTAATTTTTCATTCGGTTCAGTAGTTCCAGAGATTACCCCATAGAAATAAACAAACAAACAAATTTTACCTCTTTATAATAAATTAGTGTAGAAAAACCCAAAAAGTTTTTATTGTTATTTTTGTATATACAAAGTGAGCAAAACCTCCTTGACTGATAGATTTTGTCTACCATTTAAGGTAGACTACGTTATATACATCTTAAACTCTGTGGATGTTTAAAGTCACTGTGGATGTCGTTTTGTATAATTCAATAACAAGAAACAATCTCTATAGATTGGGCTATATAGGTTGGTCGTAAAAAAATCTAATGTAGGCCTGAAATAAATGAAGGAAGGAGAGAGAGAGAGAGATAAAATAATAGTTTATGGTGTATGAGATATCGGTGCGTAGAAGTAGGGACAGTAGTATATAATATAAGGAGGAAAAACTTTAGAGCGTAGAGTACCCCTACCATTTCATAGAAACTGCAAGATAAGACTGACCTATAAAGGTGCGGCTATACATACACGTCACGTCACGTCACGTCACGTCCCGTCTTTTTTCCAGAGGTATGCTCCCTGTGTAATCAAATGGAGGTGGCTATACATACCCGTCACGTTACGTCACGTCACGTCACGTCACGTCCAGAAAATATTCGAATGCTCTAGAGAGCATACCGTGCCGTGACGTGACGTGACGTGACGGGTATGTATAGCCAGGGGTCACGTCAAGCGACGTCATTTATCTCCGCTTCGGCTTTGTCCGCGCACAGTCGGGAAACATCGTTGGTATAGCTGAATGTTTTTTGACTATATTTTGTTGGCTCCATAACAGAGATAAACAAAAATATTGCACCTTATCAGTTCAAGGGGTGAAGTGCGTCTGTTCACCTGTTTCTTGTGTGTCGTTTCTTCAGTAACATAGTGTTTTGTTGTGCGTCAACCATGGACGACGAGTATTTGATAACTTTAGTGCAAGACTTCAAAGAACTTTTTGACCCTTCTCACAATTTATACATGAATAACGTAAGGAGGAACTACTGCTAGGAAGAAATTGCAATTAAAATGAATTCCACAGGTAAGAAAAATATATTTAGATTGTATACAGTAATATATTTTATCAAAATTAATTTTATCAATATAAATTTAGTATATACATTACTATTATAACTACTATAATAACTTTATAATCTAAAATTATAACTCTATTACTGCGGTTTAGAGGCTCACTTATAAAGTCAAGATAACATTGATAATAATAATAATTGTATAACAATAGTTTAACATGGAAATATATTGACAGTTGACTACAACTGAAACTAACTTTGTGTTTCAGTTATAAAGCACAAAATACTGATAAAATTACAGCAAATTTATTGTAAAAAAGCTAGGTCGGCTGTTTTACTTAATTAGTAAAAATTACCTAGGTCAAAATGAATTTCAAGATATAGGTATTAATAGGGTTGTAACCTAAATCTAAAAAACCCCAAAAAGTGTACTTATAAAATATATAACTATTAAAATAAAAATGAAATTTCACATTTTTGATTAAAATTACAATATTTTGTTCTTTTTTTAACAAGCTGCAATAAAATCTGCCAGTTAGTTCTCTAAAAATACTTATAATTGGGATTGTAACCTTAAACAAAACAAAAAACACAAGAGTACCCTTAAAAATATACGGATTAAATCAAAATAACATTTTAAAATTTTAAAATAAAACTCGAAGATGAGGACTCCTCCATGGTTGACTCAACAGTAAGTAGTGTGACCCAGTGGATTGGAAAGCCAAGATGTGCGCGCGCTACTTTTTGTGCCTGGACGTGACGTGACGTGACGTGACGTGACGGGTATGTATAGCCACCCTACCTAAAATGACGTTAGTGGACGGGACGTGACGTGACGTGACGTGACGTGACGTGTATGTATAGCCGCACCTTTAGCTCCCCCACCTTTCACTTCGATAAATGTTCTACTGCGCACCCATCCGCCACTGATCATACGGTATCTCATGAACTATGGAAGATAGAGGATGGTAGGCCCAAGTATTCAGATCACATACGAGCTCTAAAAGAAATAATAATATACCTGGCTGCTGAAATATTCAAGAAAAATGTCTCAATAAAATCTGTTTTTGAAGTACTTTTATGCAGACTAGTTACGTTCGAACACGCCCACTTTGGAAGCAATTGTGTTCGGGAGCTTTGAAGCACGTCATTTAGCGCGTCGCTTAGTTTTTAAGAGTGTCGTAGTTTTAAAACTAGTGGTTGAGGTTGAAGTATGGCGTGCTACGCTACTTCCCGTCTTCATACTCTAGGTTGAATAAAGAAAAGAGATCATTTGAAGGCAAACTCAAATCACAAACATTTTCGTTAATACAACGTAGAGAATTCTAAATTCTGTCACAATAACTAAATTAGTTATTTTAAATAATGCATTTGAAAGCAAAAATTTGTTAGAATCTTATACATACGAAAATGTGCAGTACAAAATCTCACCGCCATCCTATAAATACCATAAGAAAAATCTTGGCCAAGCCAACTCCAATTTACAAAGTACATAATTCAATTGTTTTATTTATGTGCAGAGTTTTTAATTAGTTCAACAATATTTCTGGGGAAAAGACTTCCTTAAACTCTAGAAAGCGGAAGAAACACATTCAGAACCCGGCAAGGAATCCTGGCCTAAGTCCAAATGTGTAATCAACGCGGAAGGCTAGACTGCAAGAGGACTCTTTCTGCCCTTATTACTTCGGGACAGGTTACATTTGAACTAGTTTTGTGTATTATTTTATTATTTTGAACCCGAGCTCTGGGAATTACAGTGAGATGTATTATTGCACAATTTAGAACAAATTATATCACTTATTACATTTAGTTGACGACTTGGGCAAATATATTTTCTTTCAAATCCAATACATATCTGGTGGGTAACGTTCCTGTTCGAAAACGCTTCCCAAACTGTCTACCGGTTTGTCCTATGTAAACACAATCACAAACTTCACAACTTATTTTATAAACTTCTGTTTTAGTTTTAGCCTTCCTTATAGTTTTTGGCCGGAGTTTATTACTTATGTTATTTCTAGTTTTATAAACTGGTGTTACATTCACATTATTAAGTGTGATCGTTAGTACTTAAGGAAACCCCGTGCCGTATTCAGTCGAAACAAAGATATTCTGGTTTTGCCTTTTGTTGATTTTCATAACGTAGTTCCTTAACGCGGGTTGCGGTAGGAGTTAACAAATAGAAAATGTAATGCATAACAAAAAAAAAGTTATTAATTGGTTGCTATGGCAATGACAAATATAAAATAGGAGTAACGAAAAAGCGTTACAAAATTGTTTGCTATGGCAATGACAAACATAAAATACGAGTAACGAAAAAGCGTTACAAAATTGGTTGCTATGGCAATGAATGTAAATATATTCAAGAAACATGTGTTTTGGTTTATCAATTTAAATTAAGAAACGATCGGTTCCGTCCGGTGTAGTTCAGATATTATCGTCAAGCGCTGAAATACATTCAATAAACATAAAATGTTGGTTCAGTCTAGGCTTAACCTAAAATTATTGCGTGTATGTTGCCGCTAAGACAGGTAAAATAAATTAAACATACACACAATAATTTTAGGTTAGGCCTAGACGGATGAACCAATATGTTATGCTTATTGAGTGTATTTACAATGAATGGACATTTGACTGTGTTTACTATCTTAGTTTTGATGTTATAATTAATTATACACCTTTATTATAATAACATTAAACGTATGGAAACAGTAAATATTTGTATAAAAAACAAACTAATAATAAACATCAATTGAAAGATTAAAATTATGTGTGTATGTTGCCGTTAAGGTTGGTAAAAGAATTGAAAAAAATGCTTGATGAATTTCGTTCCTGACGCGGGGGGCCCCACGATCGCACACATTTACCTTTTTTTAAAAAACAAAGTGGAAGATGGAAATTTTCTTTTTGTTAAAACAAATAAGACAATTATTATAGACGGAATTCGATCACAAATATATTAGTCACGTGGAGTTGGTCAGAACGTCTTATACGTGTGTAACACAGGATGTAAAATAAATATAGTAAACTAAACTATGCACACAAAACTGACGTAAATAAATTTAAACGACTAAAAGTTACAAGATAAAAAAATACTTCAAGAAAACTTAAACGAAAGTAAATTATGCCAAGTAAATAAGTTAACGTCACCCTTCCGCTCCGGCCTATCGGATGAAACGTTTTTGGGGTAAAAACGCGTCGCAATAACGCTAAACTTAGCGCTGTCGTCATAGCAACGGATATTTATTGGCTCTGTTCTCGTGCTCGTATACTTCAGCCTTGAACCAATTTATGGCCAATATCCAAGGACAATATAGCTTCAATAACCGATTTGTGTGTCAGTGTTTCTGTCTTTAGTTTATTCCCTCCGGCAGCGAGGCGTGGCAGCCCCTCCCCAAGTAGTTTATTACATATTTTTGAAAATGGGTTTGCACAACAACTATTGGACCTCGGCCGGAATGAAGTGTAGTTCAGTGGCTTTAGAAAAGAGGAAATGAAGGGTGGACAGTACAAGTGTAATAGGGTATCAATGTATGTGTACTGAGTAATGGAAGTTGTACAATACTAGACTATGTATAGAGATTGTCCAGAAAATGTAAAATAGTGTTTTAACCCCTTAACGTATTACAAAGACTATATCGCATAATCTGACTTTAGTGGAAAGAGGGCGGAAGTAAAGCAAACAGTGGATGACTCGCTTTAAAGTGTACCATCCTCAAAGGGAACAAACAAAATGGAAAGCGTACTGAGTCAAAAATGGGGTGGTACATACATAAAAAAAAAGATGATAAATCCTTCTAAGGATAATAATCTGTAGCCTTACCTTATTTTGGAAAGTTTTTCAAGAAACACCTGAATTAGCTATTCACAGGAAATGCCAAACAAATACAATTCACTTAATAAACAATTTGTTTATTAAAATATTATTTTAAATTAAAATACAAAAGATTATACGCCCTTAAATAATAAAAATCTTAAATTGACATGCCCTTAAGTACAATTGATTTTCAAAGAAAATATTTACAATATACAGATTAATTAATTATGTTCAAAAAGAAAAACCCTCCCCAAAATAAAATTTGAAAAACCCTCCCTGTTTACAATTTAAAAAAAATACAAAACTACGAACTAGTAGTGTTTACAAATTTACAAAATTGAATACATTCACCATGGATTTGATAATAATTTTATATCTATGGCCAAACTTAATACTAGGTAAAAATTAATTAATAAAAAAAAATTATGAGACGTCTCTCTATAAAAAAAAAGGTATGTAAATTTTCTAATATAGAGCCCTTAGGGCTAAGGTCCGAAATATGCTATAGCTGCACCTCCCAATTATTATTATAAAAAAAATATTATTGTAGCCTTTTTCAACTATGTAAGCCTTTATTAATTTGATATCATTTTTAAAGTAACAGACAGTTCAAAATTCTAGCAACACTCAGAAATGTTTTCATAACAGCTGGTTGTTATTGTTCGAAGATGGAAGACAAAACTTGTAGGATGTTAAACCCATGTGATACTTAAACCAGTGATGTTCACTATAAGAAAAAAAACACATGTTTTAGTACATGGCTAAAAACATGTATAAAGTTGCATAACTATTTCATGTATGAAACTGTAATTTAACCTCGTGTATAGAACTGTATTGTATTTATAGGCTTACAAAGAAATATTTAAAACAGAGCTTTGAATACACACTATTACACCTTTATAAGCCTTAAAAAGGCTTCTAAATCTTATAATGCAAACAGTATAAGGCTTGTGGCTACGTAAAGTAAAACAGATAGGCTATGTAAAATATAGGCTATGAAAAAAAATGAAGTTAAGTTATGACATAAATTTACTCTGCAAGTGAAGATAAATGTTACAGTTAAATTCACACAATACATATTATTATAGCTAACTCAGGGTGTAATTTAGGTTTGAACTTTACCTGGTAGAAGATAGATGGATATCTTAGCCGGTAGACATGTTTTGTAACGAAATAGGCCTTAGACAAGGTCGGACAGTTTGCCTTGAAACGCCATAAAAAACACTTCACAATAATAACTTTAAACAACTCACGAACGCATATTAATAAAACTTGCTTACTGATGGTTAAATTTACCAAGTCGGTATTACATTTAAATAGCTTCGGTTTAGTCTAAGAGTTGATCGTGTTGTCACTTTTACATTACATAGTCAAGGCTACTGCAGAAGAATGAATAAGCAAAAACGACCGGCTTACTACCTACCCAGGCAGCTAACAGCTGTTGAGAGTGGCAGACTGGTCTTACGTACAATGTTGCCAACATGAATTGGCCTTGGCGCGCGAATTCAAAAGTTACCTGATTTAGATTTATGTTTCTACAAACGCTACAAAAGTTGACATTATATGACCAGTTATCTGTTCGTCAGCAATCGATTATTTTCTTCATTTTAACGACTACGTTATTTACGTATAGAGTTCACCATAGCATAGTTTGACTATGGTTTATGCTACGTCGCAATGCGCAGAAGGTTTAACAGTTATAAAGACATGTAATTCGTCAGATATAGCATGAGCTCTCAGATGCGCTGGAAGGACTGAAGCAAGTGGGGACGCCGTCCGCTGGAGGGGAAGGGACACCACGCATAGACAATATATCTATTGGAAACCCGTACAAGGGCTTCCAGACCGAAGTATTATGTTCAGAGCGCGGCAACAGACTGATCCTCTCTGACCCCCACCACTCGAATCAACTCCGAGTCTACTGCGCATCTCGAGGCAACGGCTCATGCTAGACCTTCTCTAGTGTAATAATAATCCTTCATTGAATAGATCGTAAATTGTTGCTAAATTTTGGGGGAAAATAATATGTTACACAATTCACTTAATAACAGCACTTTTTGTATTTTTCTAACCAAAAATAATTACAAGTAAAACTGCCAACAATTTATAAAACATTAATAGCTCCTAAAACATTTAAACTAAGCAAAAAACGAAATGTTAAATACTGGAAAATAATTAAGTTCTCTTGGTATAAATAACTATTGAGCTTGATATGTGTATAACTTGAAAACAAAATATCAAAACTAATACGTTTACTAACACAAACGCGTTTCCACGAGTTATCGATCAAATTATAGTTTGATTATTGTAGCTCGTGCACCACTGAAGATGGCGACATTGTCGTTGAAACGCGTTTGCGTTAGTAAACGTATTAGTTGTGAGATTTTTTGTTCACGTTTTATTCTAAAATGTGATACGAACCAAAAAAACTAACAGAGAATTAATTTAATAATCAATCTTGATTTCGGCAATTTTACAAAAAACGAAACTTTTGAAAAGAGGACAGAGACTGGAAAGTAATACACTAGATTTTTCCTCTCACTAATACATGTCATACTGCTTCAGAAGTATTCAGATGTTTCCAGATAGTTCTGATATCTAAAAGATAGCAGGTTTAAAGAACCCCAGTCAAAGAAACATAGGATGCAGAAAGAAACCAACAGTGGTTTGCTTAAAAACTGATAAAATATAAGCGGTTGCCATGATCTTAAGGCGGTTAGAGACGTTCATGTATACATGAGTTGTTTACATGTACAAGTGCACTGCGCAAGTATACATGAAATCCCTATAGCCCTATAGATAACAGTCAACTTGAACAGTTTGTGCTTTCTTAGCATTGTCGCGGCGTGTTGTTGTACATTGTGATGTGTGTTTAAATTCCAACCAAACCATGTATTTGAGTGATGATGAAGATCTGTCGTCGGTCTCATTTTGTATCGAAGAAAACAAAAGAAGAAACGCAGCATGTGGTGTAAAGAGTGACGTTGGATACGGAAGCTCTAGGAGTTTGTTGATGATTTAAAAATTGTAATAGCTGATAGTACCACAACGTTGGTTCATAAAGTTGATCGGTACCTGCCCTTCATTTCTGCGATTTCATTCTTTCTTCCTTTCCTTTCTGCAATTGGTCCTGAGGCTGTTTATCTTTTTCACCACTTTATCACTGGGGTCCATCTCCTTTAATTTGTCTATTAATTTTTTACACGCAGCTTCTCTTTTAATTTTACTGTGGTATTCGACACTTTTAACCAGTCAAAGACATGGTTCAATCCAGTATATACTTGTGAACTCTTCCGCAATGTCTTTCTGGCCTTCTGATGTATGACTTGTCATGACAGAAACGAACAATATAGACGCTCGCAAAACGACAAAGAAGAAACAACACGCTCGCTCTGAATACAAGACTTGCACGGTTTCTCCTCCTACACACGCGCAAGTCTGCATGAGCGTACACGAATTGTACAAGTACACAGTTTGGCAATCCGCACTTTTTCATGTCGCCTGCACAAGTCACGAACTTGTAAAAATCATCCATACAGACGCTCATGTATACTTGCGCAGTAAACTTGTAGATGTAAACCGCTCAAGCATACATGAACGAGTAGCCGCACTTAATGATGTAGAAAATAAGTGCACACAATAGATCTCAATAGAGTTGGAAGCATGCATGGACGTCTACACTCTGTCAAATTGTTTAGTAATTTATAAGGCTATTAGAAAAACGTAGTTTAAAAACTTCACACAAAAGTTCCTTTCAGTTTTTCGCATCACAAATACTTTAACTTATTTGTTTTTTAATGCTCTAGACTATATTTTTCTAATGCACCATAACAACAATAATTTATGAATATAATAGAAAATTCAATCATTATTAAAAATATTACGTTTTACATTTTGTTAAAATTTGCTATAAAATACCAAACTAGGTCTTTAAATTGTTAACTGTCTGCGCATTAGCATAATTTATCCGGGAAAAGTTATAAAAACAAAACATAACATTTAAGCTGTAATAACTATGTCTGTAGCAGAGGACAGATATATCTTTCTCACCAAGTTTTTGTAGCAACTATTGCGTTCTTCTCCGGCTTTATTTATTTTTTATCTTTAACAACATAGTCGGAAATCTTGTCTCTTAAGACTTAAATAAAATCTCCGGCGATATAAAAATATTATATTTCTTGTAAAACGTATCTCGGCATCGTATTAGTATTATATACGTGTTTGTATGGAATGATAAATTTGTTTTTGCGTTGTAATATATTCACGTCTTCAGTAATACATTCTAAATAAAACGTACTTGACGAAGACCAGAGGTTTTAAAAGTTGGAGGATTCGTACGAAGGTTTCGTTAAAAAGCTTTGAAATATATAAACCAAAATACTAATATGATCAATAATGATAAATGTTAATGTCAGAAGAGACTTATTCTGTAACTCTACAATGCCGATTTTGACCGTTTGACAGTCAGAAAACGTTTTATAAGTAGACTAGAATGAAATTCTAAAATTATCATTTTTTAGGCATGTCGGAATACCCACCAAATTCGGAAGCTATTAAAAACAGCTGGGATTTAAAACATAAAAAAATGAAGTTAATATGAGGTTTATTAATTTTTATGGAAACCTGTAGGCTACAAATTGTGAACCTGTGGCAAAACTTTAAAAATTAAAATCGTACATGAACTAAATGCGCGATAAAATATAGATTTTTTAAAAGCTTCTCTTTATTATATACTAGGGTAAACCCCTGCGTGCTCCGCACGCCAACCCCGCTGGAATCTTCTATACACATAATCATGTTATGTTTTCTTTATAATAAAGGTGTAGGATTAATAATAACCCCAAAGGTAAGATGGTAAATAATGTTAAATATTTAAAAATCAAATTATTTCGTATATTTTTTATAATAAAGGTTAAAAGAACCAGCAAGGCTCAGGTCTACACTTTAATAAAAACCTAAACTAAAAGTTTGAAATACAAATAGTTGCTTCAAAGTTTCAAATCAGCAGTTAATGGAAATTTGGAGCAAACAACTGTTTTATCTGTTATTTTATTCAATTGGTTGCTACGATAATGAATGTAAATACATTCAAGAAATGTGTGTCGGTTCATCAGTCTAGGCCTAACCTAAGCTTTTTTCCGACTAAACTTACAAATATTTAAATAAAAAATTATGTTATTAAAATTGATTATAGCCTATGTTACTCGGGGATAGTGTAGCCTTTTATCAGTAAAACTATTTTTTCAATCGGTTCATTAGTTCCAGAGATTATTCCCTACGTACAAACAATCAAATTTGACCACTTTATAATATTAGTATAGAATATAGAAGTATAGGTAGATTGAGATAGATAAAAACAATAGATTCTATCTGAATTAAATTTAAATCCTAATAACACGTACAACCGAATTGTCGCCGTCAACAAATACGAGTAGCCCACTCAAGCAACATCTCAGGTTAGAACAGAATCTGTCACTAAGTTCGCTGTGAGCGGGGGGGGGGGATAACTTGCTGACAGAGCATTTGTATAGTCAATTACCCGTGACTAACTGAACCCCCCCCCCCCCACATTTACATACGTTCCTAACGCACAGTTACGCCCGCTGATGTATAATATTTTCAACATAGCCTCAAGGCATCGTTTCTGCGCATACCTTCACGATGCCTGTAATAGGCATTTTGGGGTAAACACAATATGTTAGCGTCGGAGGCAGCTCAGCATCGTTCAATCATATGACAAACAATATATGATCTTCACTTTGAGTTATCCAGTTCGGGCGCAGGAACGAGTCTTTGTAACCAAATAAAAATAAAATGTATTTTTCTTCGTTCAATTTTCGGCCTTATCTTAGGCCCCTTTCAGAAGGAGCGGACGCGGACGCTGGTCGTGAAACACATTTTAGTATTGAATTAAATGGAATTTTTTCATACGGAACAAGTACGGATGCGGAGCGCTGTATAAACCTGGTCGTCCACTAGGTCGGTAGAGAGGCGCGGCGCGGAAAACTACCGCGCTCAAACAAAATTTATTTACGACTAAATAATAATTTTTATTACTTAAAAACTAAACTAATAAGGTTTATTATTTAGAGCAAATGGCAATAACTTGTTAGTTTAATTTTTTAATTGAAAAATTAGAAGAGTACTTTTTCCAAGAAAAAGGAAAATTTATTTAAATTCTAACATAAAAGCTTCGTCCATTAGGGAAGCAGCGTGCCGCGGCGCCGATTTCGAATAAATGAAAAATTGTTGGAAGTCGGTACCGCGCGACGTCGCGCCAAGCGTCTCTACCGACCTAGTGGACGAGGCCTAGGTCCGAATTTGTTGGGTATAGATAACTTCGACTGTACTTGGCAACATTCGTACCTAACAAACTGTCATATCGGCAGCTGATCTATAAGCACAACATACTCTTTCTGCACGAGTCGCAATTCAAAGGTGAATTTATTTTGTATTTTGTAATGACTAACAAAAAATTATTTGTCTATCTTCCTTACAATTTTACCTACTTGCATACAATATTTATTCAAAAAAAGTATTTCACCTTTTAGAAAAAAACTATGGCAAATATAAATAAGTAGGGTTTGTTTCATACAAAATGTAGAAAATGTTATAATTGTGTTAAAAAATTTGCATTTTTATAAAAAATGACATCTTTTTGTGATGAAGTTATAGATTATTAATTGAATTAATACAACAGTGCAACCAATCTGTTGTTCATTTCAAAAACTTAATGCCTCGAGTTCATGCTTGTTAATTAAAACCCTTAAACTGTCCATGCTATTTTTTTGCAATGCCAAACAATTTCGTTGCGTGTGCAAGCATATTTTCAAAAAATCGCCAAATATAGTAATTTCAAACCAATCCAAAAGTGTTCCATAGCTTTTTTGTAGAGAAAGGTTCAAAGAATTCATATATGCTAGTAAAAATTGATTGGTGTAAAATTTACAAAGTCATTAGCTAAAGAAACAAAAAATTTTCAGTTGAAACAACAAACGGAAGGAAAAAGTTGAACTTTAGGCCTACACAAAAGGTAGTAAAAATTGTTTGTTATTTTTTTTCAAAAATTTAAAATGTTTGGTAATTTAGTTCTAAATACAACTGTACAAAAATATATATACATTTCAAATTTATTATTTTGAAAACACCAGTTTTTATGTTCCTACTACAAGACTGCTAACACAACTAGGCCTAATAGTAATTTAGGAATACATGCTTTGCCCCAAAATGAAATATTATTATAACAAAGTGCAGAGAATAGTTTTATCTTTGAATACTGTCAAACCATGACTGAATATTAGGTGATCAAAATGGGGAGAAAGCTACTGCATCGCGCGCTACTACTGTAAACTTCTTCTATAGGCGCAACACGGCGCTATGTTTGCTGGCGGCGAATCGGATTTTACCGTCACGCATTTTATGAAACGCTCTATTCCGTCGGCTTGAACAAGTTTTGGTTTTGCCGAGATTCGAACCAGCAGAGTCCATCACCAAAGACTAGCGCGTTAGTCGGTCAGGCCACGAATGCATTGCTAATTTAGTATATTAGAGTTGGGTATATAAGTGTAACAGATTGTCTAGGCATTCAATGTAAATAATGTATAATGTATAATCTTTAATAATTTTAGGTTTGGTCTATACTGATGAACAAACACATATTTTTCATGAATGAATTTACATTCGTTACCATAGCAAACCAACTGAATAAAATTACAGATAAACATTTGATTAAAATGTCCAGCTTAATAACACAAAATAATTTCCTTAATATATTTTATATATTTATCAGAATATCGCCATAGAAGTTTACACTTCCCCGTATGGTCTTAACCACACAATTTAAAAAAAAAGTTTATAATGAATAAAACTAACAAAATGGACGAAGAAATTGACATTGAACACCTAATTGCTCTTGTGATATCTTTTATTTGGGACAAAAGATGGCCGGAATACCATTCAAGAACAACTACAACAGAAGCTTGGAAGAAGGCCTGCAGTGCGTTAAATCCCCAATTTTACAGTAGTCAGCCAAGGAAAATACGTTGAGGAAGATATACAAAACAGGTTAAAAAACATAATTTCTTAACTGACTATTTAGGCTTACAAATTTACCTAATAGTGGTATCCCTGCATTTATTGGATGCACCACATAGTTCGGTTTCTTCTCTTGTATTTTAAATATAGTAAGTATACTAGAGAAGGTCTAGCATGAACCATGGCCTTGAGATGCGCAGTAGACTCGGAGTTGATTCGAGTGGTGGGGGATCAGACAGGCTTAGTCTGTTGCCGTGCTCTGAACTTAATACTTCGGTCTGGAAGAGAATAAAATATCCCAATAAATATATTGTCTGTGCGTGGTATCCCTTCCCCTTAAGCGGAGTGACAGTGAGTCAGGACAAAGCCCATTTGCTCAGGGAGGTAAATACTATAAAAACTAAAAAAGGTTTAAATTTTCAACTTGAAGATATTTACAAAAACCATAACACTGTTTTTCTTTAAAAGCAAATTTAAAAGATAAAAAGTTATCTTTCTTTCAAGTAAAAAAGAAAAAGTAAAATTGAAAGTCCTTAGTGAAAGTACGAGAACGCATGCGCGAACTCAAGCAGTACGCGTTTCTACACCTACTATATACATGTAGGACAGGCAATATCACCAAGGAGACAGACTCCCTCCCTTCATCCTCCTTACTTCCACACGTACGTCATTTCCTTTATTAACACTTTAAATATACCCTCCTATATTGTTCTATTTCCTTAATGTCTTCATTTTCTTTTGTAGCTCGTTCCAACAAATCGTATGTGAATGGAGTTCTATTAAAATTTATTAAAGTATTTGTGGACGTTTGGAAAAGTTTCATGTTTTAAGTATATTAGCGGAGCTATCTTATGTTTTTAAAATGTCCGTTAGAGACCGTAGTGGTATTTTTGAAAAGTAATTTTACCCGATTGAGGAAATAAAAGGAGGGTATTGTGTTTACCAGTCCGGATGTTACGCATTAGAGTATAAACGGATAAACCGAATTGGTTAAATAACGTGTAGATTGTACGCGGTTCTGCAAGTTTCAAAGGTTTAACGCCGTTAAAACAAAAAACAATACTAACTTTGAAGTAACAAAGATTCGTATTAAGTCAATATGGATGGGTTTAAATGAAAAATTTGGGGGAAATGATTCAAACATACGTGATTCAATGATTTTGTGTAAAAATACTACAGAATTTCAAAAAAGATCGAACTACATAAAAATATCAACTAAATTAGACAAATAATTCGACCACGCAGCTGATCCGCTCACGTGAATCGAGCGAATTTCCAAAATTAGGTTTGAATACTTTAGGGTTTCAAACAACATTTTAAGAAATTGGTTTACTTACAAAAGCGCTGAATAGCTGCCCATGTGTTCGAAATATATTATTAGAATTTGTTTGCACCTAAGCCTCCACTTTCGACTCACACACGTTGCTTCGTTCCACTCGCAGCATAAAAACTCGCTTAGCGAGTTCACACCTCGACCTTGTGGCCTCCGGTTATGGACTGCTTCGCTTCACTCGCAGCGTATAAACTCAGCCGTTGGGCCTCGGATCAGAAGAACCACGGCGATTTGAACTGAGTACTTTATGGTATTTTACGTTTTGATCGATTTTGTGGGAACCAAGCGAGCTATAAGTCGTGTAAAAAACAACATGTGAAGAATAATATCCTAAGAATATTTTTATACAAAATTATAAAAAGTTTCATTCAAATACGAAAAATAAACAAAAAATAGGTACTTCCGGTCAAAACCGTGCTTCCTATTGTTGGATTTTTTGGCTAACGAACTCGTTTGAGCGACTTAGACAACCAACAGGTGTACCAAATTTGGGCCAAATCGGACTTAAAATGCGGTCGTTAGAGTGCGAACACACACACACATATATATATATATATATATATATATACATTTTTGTAGTAACTTCCCAAAACGTGTTCTGGGGACCACGGTCGGTGCTCAGTTACTTCTCCCGACCTTAGGTCTTACCATAAGGGTCCCTGCAATAGTTAATCTTTAATATTGAATTTAGCTAATAAGGTTAGTGAGGAATATGGAGGCGTTTTAGTAAGAGGCGTGACCTCTGAGAGAAGGAGGTGCTTGTTCAGAAAGAGGTGTGGTTTAGCTAGTTTATATATGAAACAGATACCCCAGTTTATTAAAAAACATTTGAATGTGGTACAGTAATTAGGTTTAATTTTGTTAAGTACTTACGACAGTCAAAACTCTAATACAAATCAAACATTGTACATGTAGTTCCATTTGTTAAATTTATCACGCTCATATAAAACTTTAAAGCACAAAATTCAACGTTTTACTGTCCAACATAATGCGTTTTTCATCCCTCTACGTCAAGGTTACACTCCTTTCCCCCCCTAACTAAAAATATCAACTTAATTAGACAAATAAGGTAAGTCAGGAATATGGAGGCGCTTTAGTAAGGGGCGTGGCCTCTGAGAGTAGGAGGAGCTTATTCAGAAAAGGGCGTGGTTTATCTAGTTATTTATAAAACAGATATCTCAGTTCATTAAAAACCATTTAAATTTGATAATTAGGTTATGATTTTGTAAACTATTTCCGACAGTCGAAACTCTAATACAAATCAAACATTGTACATCAAAAATTGTACATGTAGTTCCATTCCTTAAATTTATCACGCTCATATAAAACTTAAAAGCACAAAATTCACCAGTTTTACTGTCCAACATAATGCGTTTTTCATCCCTCTACGGCCGGGTTTCACTCCCTCTTCGCGTTCTTTCAATCTTAAAACAATTATTCCGAGAAAGTGTTGAATTACACGCTTGGTCCGCGTAATATTTCCGAATTGCCTGACAGTTGGGATTTCGTTTTAATCAGTACATAAATATTCATACAAGCTTCCGCCTTTTCTGGTTTCGACTTTAAAACTTTTGATTCCCGTTTCGGATAGACTCACAACGCCGTTACATCGTATTCTAAAGATTAACCACGCTTTGCTTAGCGTTTCTGTATCTGCCGTGTGATGTTTACTAATAAAAAATGTGTAGCAAAGAAGCTTCTAACTATTTTTTTAAAGTGCGTGAATCTCTCGGGCGTTAGAGGAAAAACTTCACTATCTTGAACTCTCTCTGAATGTTTAATATTTTATCGTTAAAATAAGAACTTCTATAAATTTACACATATAGGCCTACTGACGATCAAAAATTGAGTGAATTTTAGAACTAACAATAATTTAGTTATACCTAAATGACTTTTCTAAATAATTGATTTAAGTAGTATGATTAAAATGTACGATGTTTTGTTTGGTTTTATAAAATGTATTTCAGGTCTTTGAGTCAAATATTAAATTACAGGCTTTGTACAATTACCTTGTTGAAAATCCTTAACGGCATATACTCAGTTAGATATAGTTTGATGTTTGTAGGCCTATGTAGTAAACTCGGTAACACATACTGTATATCAAGTATAGGTTGATGTGGAAATAATCGGGCGACGATTAATTTATCTTCACTTTCTCTCTTCTCTACCGTAAAGCCTTGTTCCCACGGCATGTGACCGTCTGAAATGTGTCGGACTTCGCACCGTGGGAACGCAAATACTCGTTATTACTCGGGGTGGCTCGTCTTTTCCCGTGTATTGTCGGTAAACCACTCCGACATCAAGGCTTGTGGTTCTACGGATGACGAGCCAAAGCTTCAGTGCGGCTCGAGCAACTGTTCCGACGATCTGTTGTGAATTGTTGACTTTTGTCAGTGGTTTCTGGAAGTTAGTGTTCATTATTAAGTATTTATTATTTTTATTAAGCGTTCA